>WYDI02022869.1:0-58678 GCA_009867235.2 Psittacus erithacus
TGCCCAACCTGTAGCTGTGCCTGGGATTGTTCCGACCCAGGTATAGGACCTTGCACTTGGCATGGTTAAACTTCATATGGTTGGCATCAGCCTACCTCACAAGGGTGTCAAGGTCCCTCTGAATGGCATTCCTTCCCTCCAGCGCATCAACCGAACCACACAGCTTGGTGTCATTGGCAAACTTGCTGAGGGCGCACTCAGTCCCACTGTCCGTGTCACCGACAAAGATGTTGAACAAGGTTAGTCTAAAATCAGTGCATGGAAGTGCTAATAAATACAGTGTTTATTTACCATCAGTGGGTAGATGACTGTTTTGATTTCGTATCTCATTGTTCTTCTGTTAGAGCCAAACCTCTGTTGTTACAGGGTTATTAGAGATAACCTGTATATTTTTAGGCTTTTCTTAAGGTGGAAAAAACTAAGATTCTGATGGGTTACAGCTTTTCGTCAAATTAGTGGTATAAATTGTCATAGGAAAGCTAAAGGTTTATGAAGTTTTAAGAAACAGAAGAATAAAATTAATGCAGAAAATATAGCAGGATAATTTTTTGTGTGTTTTATCGAAGCCTGGTAGCTGCAGGAAGCTTCTGATGTTTTCAGGATAGCAGTATTTACTCTTCACAGTTTCACAGTTGGTTGTGTTGTTTGTGTGTGTGATGGTTTGAATGTTTGTTTGTGGGTTGTTGGGGGTTTTTGCCCGTTTCTGTTCTTGTTTTTAAATTGGGCAGAGTGCTGTCCCTGCTTTTCTAGTTGGGGTGTGTAAGGTGCAAGGGTGAAGGCATTTGGCGAGGCCAGAGGCGGCCGGTTTGGATCTCCGGACCTGCCAGGCTGCTGGGAACATAGCCCCTCTGCTCTGCTGCCTCTGACATAAAAGCAAAACACCTCGGTGGTGTTGGAGCTGTTCAAAAGAAAATTACATGCATTAACTATAAAACAGATGCATAGTATTGTTTTTATAGAATTATATGTACACAAGTGTAAAATGTGCACAAATAATGCATAAATACGTGTGTGCATCGTATTTAAAAGTCCTTTGGAAAGAAACTCTTAGCAGGTCTGAATTGGAGTCAAAGAAAAGTGAGATCTGCCTTGTAAGTAAAATCTGAAGAGGTGCAGCAGGTGAGAGACACCGTGACTGCAAATAATGGCGAAGAGGATGTGTTACCAGATCTCTTGCACTGGCCAGTCCCTGCTTTTAGGGAGCCTTTTCCAGGGTTTTTCAGCCCTGTGATGCCATCTCATAGCACACACAAAATCTGATCATCCAGACTGGAAAAGCACAGGGAAGGAGATTGTGGATTGCATTTTCAGTGCAGCAAGTAGGATTGTATCATCCACCATTAAGTATGCATTTTCTGTGTACTTGATGACTTGGAGAGTTAAAACTAAAAGCTTCCCTTGAAACAATATACTGAGGGATTAAAACTTTGAACAAGGGCTCTGGCAGGTATTTCTGAAACACAAGTGTAGTTTAAAGCTGTTCCGAAACAGCTGTAATGACAGTAATATCATATATTGCTGTCAGAGAAAAACACAATTTCTTCCTCTGTGGGGAGAGGGAAATAGCTAGTTAACAGCTAGAGACTTATCTCTTGAGATTTACCTTTTTAGATGAAGTGCTAAGGAAAATGCATGGCTTTTTTATCAAGTGTATGTTGTAAGCTGTATTTATGTTAGTTGCTTTGCTGCCAGGGTTAATGAGGTGACTGGAGGCCAAGGAATTTTAACATATTCATAGGTAATGGTATTAAAACTGAAGCCTGAAAAGGCTGGCTGGCAGCCAGTCTGGGGCCCCCCGTTTCTCACCGCTCAGCTGGGAAATAAGCTGTGAAGAGGAGCATCTGTGAAAGATGGGTGGTGAGGCAAAAATGTTTTAAGTTGTAGCTTAGTATTTGCTTCCCAAACAATAGCAGGAGTGCTAGTGCCTGGCTGGTTAGTTTATTAGGGAGCATACTGCCAGGAAAGTTGTTGCAGCACAGGCAGCTGTGGTCTGTCAGGGCTGCACTTGCCTCGCATCCCCTCGCTCATGGAAGCCGGTTTCCAACTTGAGCCTGTATTTTTGCTGATCTTGAGGTGTGCCGAGCACTTTTCAGCAAAAATATAAATCTATCATAAATTCAGATATGGGTTCCTACACAGCAACCTGATGTAAAACATAGGTGGGGTGAATTTTGATAGTATTCATATTCATAAAAGTTGGTTTTAGAGACTGTAAAGGATGAGAAGCAAGCTGTAGCAGGCTTATGGTGTTTATGGAAAAGGCGTCTGCCTTTCCATTTCTAGAAAGCATGATGTTAAAGTGTGCAGCCTTTAAATTATTACTAAGGCTATGTAGCCACCCGCCTCATTTCTGAGGTGATGCTTTGTGTTTTTAATGTGTGTTTTTATTCTGCTTCATTCTAGTTTCACAGCTATGGCCTTAAGTAATCACTGTGAATAAAGAAAATCTGTTTTGGTTACATCAGCAGGGCATTTAATGTCCACACAACTGCGTAATCATTCTTCAATTTGTGCAGTTAGAACAAAGCTTGGGTCATAAGTGGTCTGAATCTGTTGTGCTGTCATCTGCTCTTGGCTTATGTGCAACAGAGGTGATTCTAGTCTGCTCCTGAACCCGGGTGTATTTACATCAGCTTAATTAAGCACCAGCTCTCTCAGTGCTTCGCATTCTGGTGCAGCCAGTGATCTTGATTCATTTGTTGGTCTGGAAGAAGATACAGGCCTGGCATGAAGGATGGGGTGTTTTTTCTTGCCGGTACGTACTCATCACTGCTAAGTGCTTCCATTGATTACAGCAGTGTGAACACAGCTGAAAACAACGCGGTTGGTGGTTTCTAGGAACGCTTGTGCTACCGTTTTCAGAGCCCTCCTTGCTTGAGGACTTTATTTTGAAACAAAAGTGGAAATGTCAGGCAAACATGTGCAAATGCTTGTTGCAATTGCTGTTTGGAGGGGCTACCTGCTGACTGGCTCCCTGCAGTGATTTTGCAGCTGTATGTACTGAGCATCCCTAGCAGGCAGGCACTGGTTGCTGTTGCGGTGTACTGGAACCAGTCTGCAGAAGAAGAGCAGGTATTGGCACAACTGGGCTGTCTGCAGTGGGTGGAAAATGAGGGTATAGGCTGTGCTGCACTAGTAGTATTGACGTCATGTCATGTTATCCCTAACTTTTAAATGGCAGGTGAAAAGCTTCGGCTAATGCTCTTTAATAATTAATTGATGTGGACAGGCACATCTTCAAGCCATTTACATTTTATATGGTGTGATAGACTTTTGATTAATAACCCTAGCTTGTAGAGTTGTAATAGATTAGTGCCTTAGTTAGGGGAAGGAAAGGCTGTATTTTTCTTGTCATTAACCAGGTACTAATGGATCAGTTCAGAGATGCAGCCAGCTGTAGTGCACGCACCCTCATGGACACACAGCTCCTCTACTGTGCGGCATGCAAAATGTGAGCCTGTCTTGAATGCATCTGTTGGTGTTTGACTGGACACGCCACAGTAGGCTCCGCTAGAATAGAAATGAATTATTCTTGCAAAGGTGCAATGACCTAACTTTGAAGAGTTCTTTCTGAACCATCGAACTTTGAAGGGTTCTTTCTGAACTGTCTTGGCAACCTCATGTTGTGCTGAATTGAGGTTACAAACTACATCCTCTGAACTGTCTTGAAACACATTTGAATGTTGGGAAATGTGTGAGGAAAGATGGCAGAGGGAAAGGAAATGCAGATACAGGCAGTGATGTCTGGGACCTCTGGTGCTAGACCTGCTGTCAGTGAAATTGCCCATGTCAGCTTTCGGAATATGCTTGTCGCCTGGATTAAGGCAGGCCATGCTCTCAACAAGGTGTTCAGTGCTGCAGCAAGACCCCTGGGTGCTGCATCTGTTTAAGTAACAAGCGTGTATTTTTATTGAATTTGTTAGGAAAATGAACTGATACAGTGGCCTCTAGGGCACTCTTCTGATACAGTTTTGTATATTAAGTTTTGTATATTAAAAATGGCTTTTCTCTCTTCACCATTCCCCCCCCTCCCCCTTTTTTTTGTGAACAGGCAAAGTATAGACAGCCCTTTACAAAACAGCGTTGAGCTGGGAGCACTTGCGCTTTGATCTTGTGGCTCTGTCCATCTCCTGTAGATACTATTTGTCTAAGACAGCTTGGCACTGCTTGGCATCCTTTCATCTACTGCATGCATATGGCCATTCCCGAGAATGGTTCCTCTGTAAACATGGCAGAGTCAGAAGAATGCTTTAAAGTGCGTTTTAAATAGGTTCTTTGTTTTGTAAGCGGTGTTCCCCACAGGCAGGGTAAGCGAGCCTTCCTGTACAGCGATGTTAAAGGCTTCTGGGACAGGAGTGATACAGATGCTTTCAGCAGGGGTTGTGTCAAGCACCTGAGAAATCTTGTGGTAGGTCTGTGCTGGAGCTGGTCTGTTTCTGGCGGCTGCTGTTTCTCATTGTTCTTCAGCTGCATGAGTTGAGATGAAACAGTTCATTATCTGATGCTTTCTCCAGAAGTTAATAAACTTAAAGGATGTTTTGGATTCTGCACACCTCCCACCCCCGCCCCCCCCCTCTTGATTTCTGAGCATGGAACAGTTCAGAAGACCTTGTGTAGTTCAGGATTCAAAGCCACTGGAATAAACGTGGGGTTTAATAAGCAAAAACCAATGAGATGGTTCACTGGTTTTCCCTGCACATTTGCCTAAGGCTTTCAGCTGACCAGAAAAATGACAAAGTACATCAAACAGAACCAACTAGTGGTGGCAGGGTTGTGTTTTTAATAGTACAAGAAAGTTGCTCCTAAGGTTCTTTCATAGCTTCTGTTACACTCTATTGGCAAAAAAAAAAAAGGCCAAAAAATCCTGTTTAAAGAAGAGCTTAAAAAGATAATAATGAACTTACAGAACCCCTCAAGTTAGAAATCCTGCTCTGTTAATAGTAATTGGAAATGTTTTAAAGGTAACGTTTTATAATACTTTAGCACTATCTCCTTTAGGAGGATTTTGACCTTTTCACTGCCCCTGTGAGCCTGGGATATTAATCAGGGAAATTGCACGAGACATGAGGAATGCCTGAGATAATTCACCAAATTCTGCAGGTCCTTTCTTGTGGGCAAAAATACCTAAAACTTGGACTTTAACTTCTAGAGGAGCTCAAATTACAGTAGTTGTACACCGTGTATGCTTTAACTCTCAGCTTGCTAACAGTTGAGAGGTTGCTCGCTGCTCTGAAAGCTTAGGAGGATATGGGTATGTGCACTTACAAACTCAGAGGGGTTAAGAAGGCTTGTAGTTAATCCGGAATACAAAAATGCTGCAGCAGCAGAATTGCTTCAAGCTCTTTTAAAAGTCCTTTCAAGTTAAGATGACATTGCTTTTGGTTTAATATAATGAATTCAGTAAAGCAAGAAGGCACTAGCTGTTCTGCTCGTTCCCACTCTCTGGTGAGTTAAGGGGGGCTTATAGGATTCTCGTTTGGCTAAATAAAGTTTGACTTGCATGTAGTGTGATAAATTCAAGTAGAATACTTTCAGAGATAAAGAACCAAGTGTCTGCAGCCTTTGCGCCTCCAGTAACTTGCAGGAAACTCTCCTGGACAGTTAATGGAAAAGGGTTTGGGGGTGATGGGCTTTCCCAGGGTAGTTGGTCTGTTTGAAAAGAAAGAACCAGCTTTGCCTGGTTCGTGCAACCGGCTGTCAGTAGTTACTCAGTCTTGGCCTTAATGATGGCTGTTGCCTATGAGTGTGCTGCACTAGTAGTTTCAGTTGGCCTTCCTGGTGCCTCCTCACTTCAGGCAGTGGTATTTGATCAGCTTCTTCTTTCATACCCATGCAGTGAAGAAAGAAAATCCCACTGTCTCCTCTCGTGGTGCTGCTGCTCAGCAGTGAAGGCTCTCCAGGAGGTCACAGGGTGGGCTCTTGCAAGTTGGATAATGGTGTTTGCCAGGCTCTTGAAAGGTTACTCACCTCCCACCTGACTTAAGAGTTGGGATTGAACTTGCAGTTGTTCATTCATCGTAATGGCTAAACCAGACTTGGGGCACAACACTGCTGTGTGCGGCCTTCCCGAGGAAGGCTGCCAGGACACACATGTGGCAAGCATCAGTCAAACATCTGGTGGTCAGTGGTGAAGTAGTAAGTGAAAGTGCAGTGTATCCTGAAGCTTTCCTATGCAATCATGGGACATGGTTTTCCATGTTTGCTGGCAGAAGAGTGTGCAGAGGGATGTCTGTATCTCACCAAGTCCTGACTGTCCGTTTTGTCCTTGCAGAGCTCTCCTGTTGCCTTTGCTCAGGAAAGTTGCCTGTTTTCCAGAGATGATGAGTTTGCTTCAGCTGGCAGTATGAGTGTTAATGGGTTTTCTTTCGATGAACACTGCCAAGGAGGATAGCTACTTTTTATATTGTATTTGTGAAAACTCCATCAGACAATGCTGACTTCCTTAGGAGATGCCATGTCTCACGTACTTTCCAGTTTGGACAAAGGCAGGCTGACAGGACTGCAGAGGTTTGGAAGCCTGTAAGTCTTGACTGAGGGGCAAGGCCAGAATACTTTGCGCAGATCTACACCGCCATGGCCCATCTGGTGCAAGGCTTTAGTGCTTCTCCGGGTGGGACGCAGTGTAGTGGAGCAGCGGGAATCTGCAGAGCCTTAAGCAGCCCTTTACTGCCATTGCCCTCGGTGTGACGCAGAAGGTTAATCTGTCAGGAATTATCTCTGTGAGCTAGGAGGACAGAATAAGCTTTATTGTGAACAGCAGTTCTTCATGAGGAATAGCTGTTCCAACTCCTTCATGTATTCTTTTTTAAAGGGCTGTAAACAAATTGTTTCTCATAAACCACCTGCATGCATAAAACATACTATTGCCAGCATCTCCTAGAGTTGGATTTTGCTGATTTAGCCCTGACAGTGCCCTGGGTACTTTCTTCTTCCCCTTAAAAAGCTGATCATTGATACTTTTCCAAATGTTTCTCTGTCTTTTAATGTTAGTTCAGAATACTTAATGCATTGCTCCTGCAGGCAGAGAGGATTCCAGCTGCATCAGGCAAGTTCCTGTTCTGTTGCCTCCTCTCCTACAGTTAGAAATGTTCTTCTGTGAGGGGTTTGAGATTCGTTTTCACAATAAGACAAGGAAAAGTGGTAAAGGGGAAACCAGAAGACAGATACATGAGTCTGTCACAAAGCCCTTTTCAGAAACCTTCTCTTCCTTTCGAGAAGAGAAAATTACCTTGTACATTGCATATGATTTAGGCTGATTTTTCTCCCCTCGCATTTCAACTTTCAAAGAACTTTTCTTTTAAAAGCAAAAAATATAAAATTTAAGCCCAGCCTGTCATCAGAGGGTAATTTGTTCTGAAGAAAAGCCTCTGGGCTTTCAGCCTTTGCCAGCTGACCCCTAAAATGGCACTGGTGGGGTGCTTCTCTGCTATAGTTACTTTGGAAACACTTGGCAGATGCTTACCAGGTAGAAGGATTGAACTTACTAGCCCTGGAGTGAAGGAGCAAGATTCTTCCAAGAAGTTTCTGGGGCAGCATGTAGGTCAGTGGGAAATGTCCTGGAATGTCTGACCTGAAATCTGTGGCTCTGTCTTGCAGTCGCTTATTTCCTCCCACAAGCTGGAGAAGGTTGGGTGAGTTTGGAGTGTTCCCCTTGCCAAGATGAACTAACTTTTTCAAGCAGTAGGTGGGCTGCCTTTACTGCAGGGAGTGTTACTGATTCTGTGCAAAGAGGAGAGATTCCTTCATTGCTCTGTCCTCAACCTGTTTTGGGTTCTTTGCTAGCTAATGGGTGAGGGCACTTGCTTCTGCTGGAGCTGCTCCTACCTTCCCCACCAGTGATGTAATTTTTTGCACGTCACTTCAAATGAGCATATACTGGTGATACTTATGCTATGACAGAAGCAGAGCTGCCTATTTCCGGACAGGCATACAGCAGTACAGCACTTAGGTGCTCCCTATGGTTTCTAAAATGTATGATACGTTTTAGAAGTGATACAGTCCCCACTTTCTGTGTCAGAAAGTGATACAGAAAGTGGGGAATGAGTGCGTTCCAAAGACAGACTGGCCTCCCTTTTGCAGGGTGCACGCTAGTAGCTCCTTTGGCAGGACTGTCCTGATCTTGTTTATTTTGGACTTAGGCACCATAAAATAGCTTGTTAATTGCTGCTCATTTTGAATTATAATTAGATGTTACCAGATGAGTTCTGTAATACTACAATTAAAATGTTATAAAAAAATGTTGTGGTTTTTAATACTTCATAAATCGGTTAAAATTCAGTTCAGAGCGCACTGATTGCAAGCTCTCTGTGTATGTGCATTGTTATTAAAACCCACGAGGATAAAACCGAAGCAGTGATCTCTCATAAAGAATGTACCAGTAAAAACGTCATGTTGCTGGGGAAGGTTTGAGTGGTGCAGATTCCATGCACTGTCTGGTGGTCAAGCAATCAGGGACATGAGCTCCAGCACTGGGTCTCTTCAGTAAGCAAAGGGCTGCAGTTACAGTCCTGGGGTATGAAGAGAGATGGGTGTCTCTGAAAGCAAGGCACAGATGGAACTGTTTTGGGTTTGCTTATTGCCTCTGTGAAACGCAGGGTGCCTTGTGTTGAGAAAAGCTCTTCAGCAAGTGGCAGCAGATGTCTTGGGCCTTAGAAAATCCATTATATAGTGGGTCATGTATTACCAGAGCAGGCATGCCTTGGCTATGCAATGCAGAGTGTCGTCCTAGTGCAAGCATCCTGCCGGTTCAGGTTGATTCAAAACATTTCAAGGGGATAACGTTGTCCTGCTTTCCTGTAGCCAAACTAAAGTATAGAACTGGCACAAGCACGGTGTTGTTCACCCTAGCTGATTTGGTAAAACCTCTCTTCTGCTCATGACTGGCTCACGTCCATTTTAACTAATGGGCTAGGCACATATCTGAAAGTGATGGACATAGAGCTGTGCTCTCTGAGCTTTCAGAGGGAATGCCGTCAGAACCACTTGGTCTGCAGGTAAGAAAAAGCTTGGACATCTGGTGGCATTACGTATCCAAAAGTAAATGCTTAAAACTTGGAGCACGTTCCTTGTACGTTGCTAAGGGCCTTGGAGCTATTGTTTATTGGCAGCTGAGGAGTTGCTTTGTGCCGCTGTTAATCTGATATGTTTGGATTTGATGAACAAGGTGCTGCATCTCGTATCGTTAGCCCCACACTAGCATCAGTCATGAGGAGAAACAGGGGCTGTTCCTCTCCTTGGAGCTGTACTTAACCAGGTCCTGCATAAGCTTGCCTGGCTTTTCATCAAGCTGGGTGATGTCTTTCCCCTTTAAGATCTTTCCTGTTTTTCTGCTGGAAGCATTTCGCCTTCAGGGTTTTATGTTCTGGCAACTAGCAAAATTAAAATAGCTTTCCTCCTAAGTACTATGAAATGTACATTAAATCTGATTTCGATGGCTTCAAGTATGTGTTCCAGCACACGAATGTATGAATGGATTGAAAAAACAGCTAGCAGTAATTTTCTTTCCTTAGGTTTCACTGAATCACATCCCAAGAAGCTGCACATTAAGTATTACCCTCTTTATGCTTTACTTATGCTCAAGGTCATGTAAAGGTGGTGGACTGGAGGGAAGAAGTATAATTTTGACAGTAAAACTACGAAGTTGCTGCAGACAGCATATGGGATGTCTTATTTTTCAAAGGTCTTTCCATCTGCTATTGGCAGAAGTCTCCATTACAAAAGGGCAGTTTTGTGTGAGGTACATAATTTATTTTCTTTTTAGGTTGTTCTTTTATTAGGATTCAGGTTTATCTTGACTTATACCATTAGCACCGGATGATTCCCCTGGTAAAGAGAATGTGTAGAAGTTGTAAGATCTAACTGGGATACAGATGAAATGCTCTCAAAGTTTGGGGAAAAAGGAATTTTTAAGGTTGAATTATAAAAAATCAAAAGCAAGCTGTTCTCTTATGGAGGCAGAAGTGCTGTGGTGGTTGGCTTTTTGTTTGTTTTCCTTTGAATGCCTTAAGGTTGAACTGCAAAGCTTGAAGCTTCTAGAGCCATAGAATGACGTGGAGGAGAATTATGCTGAAGGGTGAAGAATATCCCGTATCTGTCTGTGCCATGCTGAATGTAAGAGCTGCTCTCTTGCTGCCTCTTGAGTGTAGAAATGCCAAAGCCATCAGAAGTAGCTACATAGCTGCCATGAGCTCAGTACCCTTGGCTAGCAAATGATGCCTTTTCTAGTAACCAAAACTCGCTGGGTATTGAAAGCAAAAACCCACATAAATTTAGCATGGATTTTATGGTGGATGAGGGCCCATGAGAGGTACAGGATCACACAAGGTGCATGCAGCAGTGAGAACTGTGCCAGGGTGGTGATCTGCCTGACTTACCTGAGAGGTGATGTTGTTTACTTTTGCTGTGTGTTTTGGATTTCTTCCTGAGGCCGGGAGAGGCAATCGGTACAGGTTCATTAAAATGTGCAGAATATTTTTAGCCTCCCACCTTTTCTCATCTTTCTAAACTGACATAGGTGAGGTTATGCATCCTTTATAAGACGGCAGGCAGCACGGGTCTGCAGCCATGTGGAGCCTTCCTATCATAACTTGTGTGTGATCCACACATGTGAGTTTACTTGCAGAATGTGTGCATGAAAGTGGGAGCATGGAAGCAGGTTTTGGCCTGTTGGATGCTGTGGAATCCTACAATTTGCTTTGTGGTGTGAAAGATGGAAGATGGCTGGTCGGTCCAGGACATGTTGGGTTCGCTGCAGCCTGGATGCAGCTGTTATCTCAGTCCCTGTAGCCAGGAAGTAACTAGGAAGCTACTGCTTTGATCTGCTAAACAAAGAAGGCTTGTAAAATATATTAATTGATTTTCTTTCATCAGACAGTTTTGAGCATACAGCCTCAGATCTGAGTGAGACAAAATCCTATGTGTAGATGTTTTTGTCTTACTGTATGGAATATGTATGATGCAAAAAGCCTGAATTTAATTTTTAGCCTGAAGTGCTGCTGAAGGAGAGAAAGTGTATTTTTGGACTGAGTCAGACTTAGGACTGACTTTGCCACCATTAATTCAGGATTTCTTAATTTATAGACCTTTGGTTTCTACATCTTCTATAAGCATTATATTATACCTAGGGCTTGATTTTTATTTACATTCCTTTAATATGGTTTGGGTACTATGTAGTATATGCTACCTCAGAGGGTGTTTTCTTTTGCCAAAGCAAAACAAGGGGGCCTTAGTAGAAAGAGAAAAGAAAAAAGGAATAATCATAAATTTAGCATCTTATTACAATAAGCTTGATTGCATCTTGGTTTCTTTATAGGTTACAGAAGTAGTTTTCATTTTTCATACAGAAGGCAATTGCATGAAACTTGTGCTTTCATAGTTCCTGCTTATTAGTTGCGAAGGGAATTTCTGGGTGTTGTCTTCCATGGTAACAGCCAAATGCCTCCAGAGCCAGAGGACTGTAGGATGCTGGGGGCGTTCTGCATGGAGAGAATTCAGTTTAATAAATTTAATAAGCCCATCTACCCTACTGGGCTGTGTTAACTACCTGCATATAAACTGAGTATGCATAATGTTTGGGCAAAGGTTAGAAGCATTCTGTAGGAAAGGCTAGCTCCAGAGCACACCAAAGCAGCAGCTATTCTTATTTTAGCTCTCAGTAACGCGCACAATAATGGGGTTCAAGCAGTATCTGTGGTTGAGACAGTAATAACAACTATGATATAATTAACTTCAAAACCCTTTAGGAGAGAATAATTCCAAAAACTAGCGTTGAAAATGTTCATAGTGTCACAAGATGAGAATTACAGAAAGTTTAATTAGATATATAAACCCTCCAGTAGGGCATAAGCTGTCTGCTAAATGATGGCATTAGAAAGACGCCATCCCTGTGGCAGCCTGCTGCTGTCTTCTCCATGGTCTTTGGGCTGGCTGATGTGGGCTGCAATCCGGTCTGATGTGGTGATGCTGCTCCTGTACTGGTGGTGGCCACCACATCTAGAAAGATGCATTTGTGGACTTGCCACTTCATGGGCGTTTGCTGGACCTGTGAGGAAGGATTATCATCTCTATTAGCATGATCAAAGCAGTAAGTTCTTTTTACTCAATTGCTGCACGTGACAGCAGCTGCAAGACAGTGGGTGGAGGTTTTGTCTCCAGCATGTGCATGTTTTCCAGGCCCTGACTTAAAATAGCTCCAGACACAAGTAGTTGCTCAGCATTATTTGTTCATCTATGTATTTGTCAAGCTTTTGCTGAGTCAGCAAGGTTAAAGCTATTTGTAGGACCCTCACAAAAGTTCTTCCTGAATAGCCATGACTATGTTGTGTGTAGAGCATGACTATAGTCATTGAGCTCAGGGGGGCCAAGAAAAAGGTCAGAATGTTGAGACTGATGCTAAGCTTCGGAAAGGATAATTTAAAAGAAAGTGAATGAGTTATTCAAATCATCCCTAAAATTAAAATGGGAGAAAGTAAGTATAGAAGGAAGCCAACCAATTTCTTGATGTGGTTTGAAGCCAACAGCAGAACATAAGAAAGCAAGCTGGGAAAAGCAGTTAAATTATGAGGGCTGGGAGTAATTCACACTAGCTAGATGGCAAGTTTGAGAAGCTGTTTGAGATGAAAATTTGGAAAGCCAACTCCAAGGTGTTAGTAGTACAGTCTATAGAGTATAATGAGTACAAATGGAAAATTGAAAGACCCAGGGTGAGCTTTGAAGAACTAATGACTATACGTAGAAGATAAATAACTTGGGCAAATCAGTGCCATTGTCTTGTGTGAAAATTGTGCTTTGTGGATGATGGGGGTTTAAAGGTGACAATTAAGGGAGAGAAGGGTACGCGCAAAAAGGGACATTATTACTTTGCATCAGCTTTGAACTGCTAAAAATGTTGTGGAAGACTTGGCGCTAATATTGTGCCTACTCTTTCTACATTAAAGTTAAGCAAATTTCAGAAATTGAGGTCTTGGTGAAAGCAGATTTGGAATAAACTATTAATCTGAAAAGCATTAAGCGAGCAGACCCCAGTAGTATGCTGTGTTACGTAAAACATAACTGAACTTCCGGCAAAGTAAGGGATTTTTTTATTAGAGTCACTTTTCTTTTTTCCAGAAGGAAGTTCTTTATATACTTTGTAATCTGGTTGATGGAAAAAAATTACTGAGGAAGGAATAGAATTCCTGAAAGACCCTATTCTCATAGGGTCCAATTGTCATGGATTCTGCCAAAGAAAACTCTCCTAGTAATTGCTCGAAATGGCCAAGCCAGAGAATGAATTTAGTTTGTTCAGATTCCAGGAGGTCTCTGAAAACTTTCTATGCTGAGGCTGCTGACAAAGCTGAGTAGACATAAGAATGGAGCAAAACCATTCTTACAAAGAAGAAACTTATTTCGTTTTGAACTAGGATTGATTTAGAATTTAGTTTGGTCTTAAGCCAGTAGACACCATGCAAATCCTGGCAGGGAAGGAAGGAAGGACAGATTAACCCTCATCTGAACAGTCATTTGCATTCTTGCTGTTCTGGTTAAAATTAGTCAGTCTGAGAGATGCAGAACCGGTGTGTTTGGCATTGCTGGAGACAGATGTAGGAATAACAGCACCACAGCTGTACAGTAAATAGCAGTCAGCTGCAGTGTGTTGTAAGCAGCAAGCCCAGGAGGACCGTATTTCTCAACCTTCCCTCTCTTTAGTTTAAAATCTTCTGTTCCATGCCCTGGATGTGCAGAACTTGATCCCAGGGAGTTGGGATTTAGCGGAGAGGACTTAGTTGTGCTTTTAAACTTTACACCCTTGTGCTGAATGCAAGCCTCTGATGGTATGGTCGCTTGTATTAAAAACATACCATCACGTGTATAGCGAATTGTAGAAACAGCACAGGACTTGATTTGTGGAAGAGGTGACTCATGAGCACATTCCTTCACATTAGTGGAGTTTGCTGATAGCTAAGAATAGCTGAGTTTCTTCCTAATTTTTGTAGGATTTTCTGCTGCCCTGCATCTTTAATCCATGCATCTAGTTGCATTTCTGTGCTTATTCCGTAAATGTAAAAGACCTCTGTTAAAGGGCAATATGCAGTAGTTTACTTTTTCTAAGGAGAGTTTACAGCAGACGTTAAGAGCCTATACACTTGGGTAGGGTGATCTACAGCAATCTGTATTTAGTGCTCTCTGTGAATGATGGCTGGGCTTGTGAGGCTCAAGGCTGATCTATATTTTAAGTGGATGTTTTGACTTATGACCATAGTTATTTAACAGGGCCCTTCATGATCCTTTTTCCAGTGGGGAAAAAAACCTCCTTTTTATCTAGGATTGTCGCCAGGCAATGACACCTTCAGAAATTTATAGCTTCAGAAGCAAATGTAGCTAATAAGGCCGTCAGGAATATCCAAGCTGTGCTTGTGTCCTGCTTAAAAGCTTCTCTTTCCCCCTGTTCCTCTCCTTGGGTCAAGTTGTGATTGTGTGTTCAGGATCACAGAGATCTGTAGCTGGGCCAGCTTGTTGCTGAAGTCTTCACGCTTGGTTTTTTAATGCTTTGCCAAAATAAGAAGTATCTTTTTGAAGTACTTCTGAATCATTCTTGCTGTTTATATGTTTCCCCATACCAATCTGCCTCTGCTCAGTAACCCCTCAATTCAGTTAACCCCCCCCCATGGGATATTTTGGAGTGTTTGTTTTTTTTCCACTCAGTTTTTAATTTCCATCCAAATAGATGATGAAATATTTTCCTGCTGGGCTCTGTTCTCTCTCCTGGTTTTGTTTTTTTCTTTTTCTTTGAGTATTTGCTGAGAATATTCAACTTATATTCTCTGTTGTTCTGTCTCATTCCATTACTCGCAGTTATATGCCCATGGCTAATTATACTCCTCCACTTCTTTCATGGTGTTTGTATCCTTCATGTACTTAGGGATGGTTATCAAATGCCCATCTTGCTTAGCCAGTCTGTCTAGCGCTTCTGACTTCACAGGGATTTTTATCCTTCCCAGTTCTTGAATTGCTTTGCTCATCCCTTCTCTCCAGATGGTTTGAGAGTCTTCAATCTGATGCTCTAGGCCTGCTCACGCTGGCGTCCTGGAGATAATACCTTTGCTCACGTAGCAGTCACTTTAGCTTGTGGCCTTTTTACTGTATTGCGAGTTCATCTGAAGTTTCTCCCTAAATCTGTGCTAGGGTTGCCATCTTCATACATCTCCCCACTGAATCTCTAATATGTTCCTGCATGTGGGAGTTTGTAGTGAAATGAGACTCATTTTGTCTTTTTTGGCCATATTGCTGTACTCCCCAAGTCTCTTTATATTATATTTCTCGCAGAAAAGCACAAAGAAATCTATGCTAAAGGAATACTAATGTAGTGAAGTGAAACATTCAAAAGTCATTAACTTGCATGTAACTGTGCTTCTCCAACTTTTAATGTGTGCAGTACGATGATCTTGAATTATATGGTGCATCATGGTTTTCCTCTTTCTCCTTCAGAGAACAGATGAGGTGTTACACGCAGAGTGAAGCAGTGGAGCTGTAGCAATTATTGTCCTCATTTTTAATAGAACAAATAGCTGCTTCATTGCTTCTGTGTGGCATGTGTCCCCTGCTTGCTAGGTCAGTTCTTGATTACCATCATTTGTGTGACACTCCAAAGTATTGTGGTGATTGGGTCCCTCTGGATCACAGGTTCCCCTTCCGGTATTTGTGTAAAGTACGAAGCTGTGGGTAGGTGTCCAGAAGGAAAATTGATTTCATTACGTGCTGCACGTGTGGCAGAGCTGGGAGAAGCTGATGCAGGTTTAGCACTTTCTTTACTATCGGTTGGGTGGTGTCCATTTGGTATTTTCTGACCTGCATCCTTGGGCTCAGGTTGAATAGCAAATACAATTGTTTCAGGTTCCTTTATGAAAAGATGCCCTAATGTCTCCCGATCAGATGAGGGCATTGTTTAGGCACTGGGCTTACATTCCTGTCCTTAAAGTTTATAGAGGGTCTTTTAACCACGTTTCACAGCAAATGCAGTGTGAGTAGTCACGCACACGACTGAGCCTGGCAGTTCTGTGGACGTATGGGAGTTCCTGGAGGGAACTGTTTTGTGCTGACTTGTTAGATACTTTGGGTTGTAAAGTAGTTTTAACTTAAAAAGTGATTTTAGTGCAGTATTTTTGTCCCCGGTTTGGAGCCGGCAGGCTTGCTTTGGGGGTGCTTTTCTTCACCATGCTGTTCATGGCTAGTGATCCACATGACACTTCAGTTCAGTTCAGAAGAGTTCATAGAGGACATAAGCTATTCAGTGCTGGTTTGAAATTCCTCCTGACTCTTTAAAGTCGACTGCTTTTTCTAATCTCTTTGCTGTTTCCTATGAGACATACTCATTGCCAGTATTTCCTAGTACCATATGAGCCATTGGTATTCTTGGCTCTGTTTTAAATGAGTCCAGCTTTTTCTGCTTGTCTGAAAGAATCAAACCATGTAGGTTTCAGAAATGTTCTCAAGACTGCCTGTTTTCCATCCACCTGCCCCACGGCAGAATCAGCTATATTTAAATGAAGTTTGCTATTTTTTTCTCTGTTGTGCTTTCCTGCTTTCTAGTTTTCCGCCAAACTAGCTCTCGGTAGTTATAAGATTGAGTTTGGAGCAGAGGCAGGAGTTAAGCTTGCTAAACTCAAAGCTGTTTTTGCTAAGCCATCTGGAGTGCTTCGTTAGCCTCAACCTCCTTCTGGGTTACATGGTCTAGAGTTTATAATATTGCCAGGACCAGATGCAGACATAGCAATGAGAATGTATGTGTATTTCTGAAAAACCTTCTTTTACAGTGTCTGGGCTCCCAAATGCAATGTTAATTGTGAGACAGCAGGCAAAGCAATGAGATTAAAGGAGGCCTTCAAATGAAGGTGCCCAGGAAAGGATTCCAAATGCAAGAGATTGCAGCCTGAAGCAGCATGAGGTGGCTGGGGCAAAAGGCGCACTAAAAGTCTTAAGAGCATTAGTTGATTGGTTGCTGTTGGCCTTGATTTTACTGATTCTGATTTTGTTACCAATATTGGTAACAAATAGTGATTGTATTTGTTAGAGCAATACTGATTCTGTGTTTGTTACCAAGATCTACCAACAGTGTTTGGTTTATAGTTAAGTTCTGCGTTAGACTGCCTTTGTGCCCCAGGAAAGGAAGCTTTTAGCAGTGATTCAAGGCAGCCATGCAGAACTATCAGAGTAACAGTGGCCTTCTAAGGGTTAACTGAGCTTCAGCTAACACCTTGTTGCCTTGCTGTGAATATTGGGTTGTCTTATTGGGGTTGAGCACCTTGCTTCTAAAAATGGGAGTACTGAACCACTGGGAGAGGCTTTTTCATGTTTTCCATTTCAAAAGAGAATGACAGTTCCTGAGATTTATAAAATTTTTAAACTTTCCAATTTAAAGGGCTTTAAATATTCAATGCAGGCAACTATTCCATAGGCAGAACGACCATGGAAAGGGGAAGTGGTGAAGTTTGATCCTGTTAAGAGCCAAAGGTGCTCTATTAACTTTGGAGGGACAGACAGCTGTCTTGCATAAGAAAATCTGTCATTTCTACCAGATTGTAAATTATTATAGAGCACTAAACAGTTGCTAAAAGATTAAGTCTATAAAGCATCTGGCAGGGTAACTGATAATTCATCAGTTTTGCATGATGCATGTTGTATGTATCTCATGGGCTTGAGAGGAAAGTTATAAATCTGTCAAGCTTGCAGCCGGAGAGAAGCTTGATCACATTGGCTGAAAGAAGAGAGAAATTGAGAGACAGACCTATTCTTTAGCTGAGGTTTTTGTGTTCCTGAGAGTTACTCCTGAATGAGGGCTGTGAGGTGCCATTCACGTGACTTCTGAGCAATCTGCACTCAAGATATACCATTAGACCCGGTACTTCTGTTGTAAATGGAAGTGAATGAAAGAGGAAAAGCTCTCTGAAAGCTATTCAACCCCAGTCTGGTCTGATACATACCTAAGATGTTTTCAGCATCACCTGTAAAACTTGTTCTCTGTCCTAAGCTGACAGAGTTTGACACACATCATTAGTTCTGACACAGTAATTTCAGCCCTTGGTGGTGGTTTGGGGTTTTTTCTCTCTTCCCCCAAGAAGAGTAGCCTCTTAAGATTCTGGCTGCTGTTGAGCCAGATGTAATGCTGCTTAAAGTGTGCTTCAGTGGGTTCGCTTCTCTGGGCTGCACAAATTAGTACTTTCTGTACATGCAGAATTTAGAAACATAATCTTCATTCTTAATCCAAGCACTTCTTCCCATTCCCGTGTGGACTGTATCTGGATTGCTGGCTAACAGCGGGCAAACTGCTTGGGGACTGAATGGAGTTTCCCGTTGGAATAGAGCTTATGCAGCTATACAGATACAACTGTCTGTATCTGTCTCTGCAGTGTAAGGCGTGTTAATGGTGCTTTTAGTAATTCTTTGGCAAGAGATGAATGAGGATATGGAGGTGGGAGAGCAACAAAGAGAGCTGAGTGTGTGGCTGATATGAAGAGCCTCTTCTGCCGTGTTCAGAATCTTGCTGCTGAGCTTACTTGGATTTATGCTTTCTCATTGAGATAATAAAAGCAGGATGAGATGATCAGTATTCTCTCTGCATCTAGGTTAGAACTAGGTTATTTTGTAAAGTACTTTCAGATGTCTTTGCTGTAGAAGACATCGCATAAAAAGGATTTCTGTGTTATATGATATACCGCCTGAAATGATTTACTGTGCAAATACAGTAACAAAATGGAGGAGAATCATGATCTGCTGTTTGTTAGCATGATGCAGTGTAAACATTTAATATTTGTTTAGGTGGATTCTCTTGAGATTTGTTGCAGATTTCCCTCAGCACTGTGGTTGCTGCCATTCTTTGAGCACTATGTTTTTGCCAGAAGTAAATGTGTTCCTAACATGTGATACTCGCTTCCATCAAAAGCTCAGTGGTTCTCAAAAAAAAACCCAACAAAAAATCACCAAAACCAAAACACCCAAACCAACCAACCAAAAAACCCCATTCTTCCAAAAATCTAGCTAAATGCAAAAACACATTTGTTAGAGCAGTCTTGAGCGTCTGCCAACACAAATATGAGCAGTGGGTTGTGCCCTGCGTGGCCTGTCCCCTTGCAGATACTTTGCTTCAGGGATACTCACGGGGTCCACTTGGGCTGGCATTTGCCAGCATGAGGCTTTTTCACTGTCAGTGCTGTGTTGCCAACTTTCAGCAACCTTTTGCAGGTTAGTGAAGGGAAATCTCGTCAACTTCTGAATGACTCTTGAGCGTGTGTTGCGATGCCCAGCACTGAGAGAGTGAGCTCCTGTGCCTCCAGAGTGTTGTCCCTTTGAGGAAAACGGGCCTTGCCAGCTCCTTTAAAATCTCAGCTGGCAGACCTTGGACTACCAGGTGAAAGTGAAGTCAGCACATTCTCATGAAAAGATGAAGAACACAGATGTACTAAAATAGCATTTTTTCTTGCTGCCTTTTTTGGTTGGGTTTCAAGGAATTTTCTGTATTTCTACATCCAAGCAAATGCCTGAGTTAAGCCAACTTCCAAGATAATTTGCTTTATTTTGGAGAACGAATATCCAGGCCTCAGTCATTTGCACAGTTCTCTCCATTTTGAGGAGGTTGAAGCTTAGGTGTTTGCTTCGGGTAAAACTTTTCTTTGTAGATGCTATTTTATATAACCTTCTACCGTGGCTCTGGCAGCCCTGTGAACTGGCAGCTGATTCAGTTCAGCTTCTGTTTCTTCTGCTTGAGCCCCTCAAGACTTGTCTGGTGTGCACCAGCTCAGCTGGATCGGCCAAGCTACGCTTAGCAGGGAGTTGACCACAAGCATAGGCAGTCATGCATGTCTTTCTCGGAAAGATGGATGAGGAAGGGTTACACAAGCTTGAGACTATTTCTTGTATTGTAACATGCAACTTCAGAACTATTTGTTGTAAGAACAACTAAAGGATGTATTAATAGGCCAAAATGGAGACTGGACATGAAGATAAACTTTGAGATGATCATGCATTATGCCTTGTGATCCTTGAAAACAGCTTATTGGATTAGGGGACATCAGTGTGGAGCTCCACTGCTCAAGCAGGAAAAATGGTTAAATTTCACTTCTGAAGTATCTGTAACTGTCTTTACAACGTTGTTTGGTATATCGGCAGTTAATCTATGTGTTATGTTTCCTCTCTTGGCTTGCAGGAGTAAGTCTGTGTCTGTAACACTGGATGTACTGACCACTTGCCTCAGATTGAAGAGGACTTGCTCTGCTTTGGAATATGGTGCCTAACTTCTGCATCCCAGTACTCACTGTGCCAGCAGCCATCCTCTGCTGCTTGATGCTGCCTTTAGCAGGAGCGGACAGTAAGTAACATTTCGTTTTGGAAAGCTTGAGTACCTTGCAAAATTTCTTTCAATAAGTATTAAATGTTCTTAGCTTGTACTGAAAACACTGAACACCAAGGGATAACCCCCTCAAATTTCTCATTTTCAGATGTGCATAATGCACATAAGCAGTGTGATTGTGAAAGGGGCACAAACAGAGCTAAAACCTAGCACTAGGCTGACAGAAAAATCTATTCAAGTGCAGGAAGAGTTTCTGTAGTAGCTGCAAGATCAAAAACCTGACAGTTTGATTTCTAACGTGTACAGATGAGTAAAGAAACTTGGGGGCAGAGGAGCAGAGAAATCTCTGTTACTTTATTTTCCTTCTTCTTTTACAAGCCCTTGTAATTTGTGTAGTATTGAGACATCTCTCCTGAGTCAGTGGGTGATCGAGAGCTGTTGGGGAAAGGGTGCAAGTTTTAACCTTCTTGTGTAGCTCTCCTACAGCTCCATTTCAGCAGAATTGGAGTGGAATGTTTCCTTGTGGCCACGCTTTAAAGGTGGTGTGTCCGCGCCTGTTCTGATAGTCTCGCAGTGCTGCTGTGACTTGCTTTGGTCAGCCCCATGTAGGGCCATATAGGCCAAGGAGAACACTGTTCACAAAACAGTTGTGGATGGGCAAAAGGAGAGAGACTCGACTGGTGGTGGACTGCTGAAAATACCTCAGAGTCAGAATTTCCCATTGAAAGAGTTATGCAGAGTGTGAGAGACCTTGTGGGTTCTTTGCATAGTCTTGGTTTTTTGTAACTTGGGTGTATTTGCTAGGCTACCCCCCAAGTGTTTGTGCAGCCCTCCGCCTCCTTTATTTTAACCAAGAACCAGTTTTTCAGTGTTCAGACATTTTCACATTTGTTGCAGACTCTGGCAGTTGTGAACGGTCCATGCCTTTGGAAGCACCCAGGCCTCTTGGGATGCTTGAGTCGGAGCAGAGAGGTGACCGTGATGCGCCTCCTGAGCTGCCACCAACCATCTGCTTCTCACTCCAGCTTTAGTCACCAGGCTTATAATTAAGATGTAATTATGTGAAAGTTGAAGGCAATCTTCATTCATTTTGGTAGGAGCCTAGCTGGGTGGAAAAAACAGACTGGGGGTCCTAAATGTCCTTGACTGAATGGGAAGGAGTAAATTTAGAGAAGCTGGAGAGAAGACTGAAGGGGGGATGTGAAGAAAGACAGAAATTCACTGGTTTTGTTGTCACTAGGGATGACTTGCACGGGCAGCAGATCAGCATGTAGTCTGTATGAGTCTGGGCTGCCCAGTTACACTGGGGGCAGCTGCTGTCTCCTTCCTCAGCTTTCTTCCCTGGTTACTGGTGCTGCTGGAAGATGCTTATTCAGATCACTTTCTCTACACATTGTAGCCCATTTTGGAGTCTG
Organism: Psittacus erithacus; assembly: GCA_009867235.2. Lineage (NCBI taxonomy): Eukaryota > Metazoa > Chordata > Aves > Psittaciformes > Psittacidae > Psittacus > Psittacus erithacus. Next base: position 21,736 of record WYDI02022869.1, read on the forward strand.
GCACAGAGACGTATATGTTTAATGTTCTGAGTTGTATAAAAATTCCCCACGGTTTACTATCTTTATCTTAGTCCCTGCAAAGGAGAGAAGCGGCACTCCATCTGGTATTCAGAAGCTGGTGGAGCCTGAGATGTCCCAGGACAGTTCCTGTCCTGGGGACAACTTGCAGGAGGCATGGTTTGCTAATGTTATGGAATATTTCCACATGCTTAGATTCAACAAAACTGGCTCTGTTTCACAGGCTCAGATCCAGATATTGGTGTTTCAGATGTGGAGACACATCTTCTGTGTTGAGAAGCAAGCAGATCTGTATGTGTGCCTTTTTGTCTGGTGCAGACTGAATTGCTTCTTCCTAATCTGGAAGGCAAATCTAGAGGACGACAGTCTTTTAACTACCACAGCCACCGTGGATTAACCGAAGGTTTCCTATGATGGAAAGTGCTTTGTGTATTTTGGAGACTTACGGCTTTTTCATTATCTTACTCTGCTGAATCTTGCCCCCAAATCTTAGTGGCAGGGAGGTGTGTGAAAGGGGCTGCTCTGTGCCTTTGCGGGGGGAGTCAGCCCCAAACCCTGCATATTTCATGGCCTGCCATCAGTGATGCATGCGGGCAAATACAGTAGTGAATATGGCACTGGGGAGTCCTAATTCAGGAAAGAAGTGAAGGATAAGGTGAAGATATGATCACACATGCACACTGGAGCTTACTGTAAAAGCTAGAGAGGGATGCTGTTAAAGGAGCACCCCATATGCTTCTTGTTCCGTTTTTTGATCCCCTAAGTTTCCTGTTATCTCCAGTCAAAGACTGTTTATGTACATGGAATCCTGATGCAATATGGCTGTTCCTGAGATTTCACTGTGATTCTTCCTTTTCCCCATTGCAATGCTGCTTAGAGGCAATGTAGGGATGCGTAGGCTCTGTATCTGCAAAGCAGTCCTACAGTTCTCCAATTAAAAGCAATGAGATAATTGGAACAGGGTTTTCCTGGAATTCCTGGAGTTCAGTCCCTGGCATTGCTTTTTATAGGAGCAGTGATGAGGGCAAGGAAGGGAGGGCTGGGAATGGGCACTGCTGCATCCTTGGCAGCAGGCGCCTCATGGCTGGGTGGTCAGGAGCATCCACAACTGGGGTTCCCCACCTTCTCTGCCTGGGCTTTGGATCTGCTGTTGTCACAACACAGGGTTGCTGCTGTAGCTTCCTGACAATTAGACAGCTGGCAGATAGCTGGATGTTTACGCCTGAGATAAACCAGATTGAATATGTATCACCTAGCTGAATTAGCACTGGGCATGCACCGTGATGCCCCTCCTGGAATTGAGTTCATGGGTGATGTGAATAATGTCAGCACTCATCAATTGAAGGGGCATCCAAAGGTTAAACATGTGGCAGTGTGTCAGAAAAAGAGGGGCTCACTGGGTGCCTCCCTGCCAGCGGGATGGGAGCAGTGGGTGCCGGCCACTCCGGCGGGGTGCTGGGAGGAGAAGGTGAGCAGGAAGGGGCACGTGCGTGTGAATGCAGCAGTGCTCATTTGGCAGAAAGCACTTCCAAATCCTCCCCAGCTCTTGCAGGCTGCAGGAAGAAATGATTAAATTTTCTCTGTGATCTGCCTGTGTTTCTGTCAGGGTGACCCTAATTCCATTAAAGCAGCTCGGAGCTGACTCAGGATCGCTGGTTTACACCTTCTCCTCAGGTCGCTTGTGGGGTTTTTTGGCTTTCCTTGGTTATTTTTGTTATAATGCTCTCTGCGCTTCCCTGTCTGTCAGCTTTTGATTGTGCATGGGCAAAAATGGCGTTGCAGATTTCATTTAATGTTCAGTTTGATTGTCAACTAAAAGGTGCTCTTTGCCGGCTTGTGGAAATATGTCATTTACTCTAATAAACCAAAAAACAACAACAACAACAAAAAAGTCCCCTCTTGAAACCAAATGCAGAGAAAACAGGGAAAAATCAATCCTGTCATCAGGAATCATCAGCAACGCGTTTCCTTGTTGGCTGTTTTTCTTTTAAAATCAGTCTTTGGTTTTGAAGTCCTGGGCACAGCTTCCATTAGCCAAAGGAAGAGACTCAGTGACCCATCCATAGTCTTTTCTAACTGAAATAGATCTTTGTGTGTCTTGCACAGAATTTCAAAGGGCTTAAGGAAGAAAACCACTTCAAAAGTGACCTTGTGGAGGGAAAAAACTAAGGCAGAATTAGGCCATCTGCCTGTGAAGTGATACGTGGTAAACAAACAATTTGCACCTTTTGGCTTCTGAAGATAGAGTAAACTTGGCTTTTTGTCTGAGGGGGTAGGGGAAGCTTGCAGCAGTGAGTAGGGGCTGGTGAAGGCAGGTCCCTGGCTCTCAGCAGCTCCACTGAGCAAGGACCCTAACTGAAGTGTCTCAAGGCTGCCCTGCCCTTTGTAAGAGATAGTTGCTCTATATCCAGAAGGTATACATGTCATAGGTGACCCAGAGAAGCCATGGCTGCCCCATCCCTGGCAGTGTTCAAGGCCAGGCTGGACGAGGCTTTGAGCAACCAGTTCTAGTGGAAGGTGTCCCATGGCAGGGGGGTTGAAACTGGATGATGTTTGAGGTCCTTTCCAACCCAAACTATTCTGATTCATCCAGATCTACATTTTGTTTCCTATTGACCATGTTACTTGGATGCTAACTGGATTGAGGAGATGCGTCAAAAAAGAAATTAGGAAGGTGGGATGTTGATAATTTGAAGGTTGGGAAGAGCACCGATGGCCATGCTAGACACAGCTCTTGGTGAGCTCTGTTTTGCCAGCGATTTTTGCATTGCACCTGAACTGCTGTCTGGAGGTTTTGAATAGAAGAGTGCTTGGTTCCCTTGTGCCCCAGCTCTGCTGCCTGCTCTCACTGCTCTGTGTTCTGTGGACCGGGGAGTATTGTGGCAGGCTTGACTCCCTGATTCAGCTGCTCTTTGCTTTGTAACCTGAACGATGCCTCAACCACAGCTCAGCTCCAGGCCGCCCTGTGGGACACACTTGCTTTGTGCAAGTCTGGAAAACAGCTTGTGGAGCTGGGAAGTAGAGTCCCATCCCAAAAGCTGGACCTGAGGCTTCTCCATAGTGGCCTTGCATCTGTTTCTGCTTCCTGGTTTCTTGTTTACATGTCTCTCCCCAAACACTGCATGTGATAATTATGTGTCATTGGTACTATCAGATCCAGGTATTGCAGCACAGGTAAATACTAATTTTCTGCACTTCTACCTTGACTAGCTTCACAAATTCTATCAGTGAAAAGATTATGTAAAGTATTGTTTAGGAAAACCCCTGTACCTGAGGCACTGGGGTTGCATCATTAAGAGACAGGCTGAAATACTAACCAGTTATTGTGCAGCTTTATTTTTGGTGTCGTTACCCATCATATATATAAAATTTAGGTATAAATGGATCCTGCAGTTTTCCATAAAATACCTAAATGCTGCCTGCTTGTAACTGAATGTTGCAGACATCAAGGATGCTGTGGGAGCAAACACTATGTATAGAGTAGACAACAGATCTTTTTCTGCGTTTGTAGTTGTGCCCTTTTTAGCTCCAGCACTTGGAGGAGGGATGTGAATTTGTTTGGGTAGCTGCCTACAGCAGGTCACAGCATCATCATTTGTCTTTTTTATTTAAAGCTAACGTCATTCATCAATCAGTATCAGCGCTAGGTCAAAGGTCTGCCTAGCCTCAAATCCCTTGTCTTTCAGTGGTCAGTACAAAGACCCATGGAGGATGTAAGAACAGCATATATACATAGTGATCCTTTGCTGGTGTTGTCTCCTAGCCTTCAGTGAGTGGTGGCTTCTGTGGTGTAGCAACTTCAGACAAGCTTGCTCTGGGTTTAGCTCTCAGACAGCTCTGAGGATGCTGTCAGTCTCCAGGGACATCCTGGAGTCACGAAGACCACAGTTTGCATGAAGACCATGGTGGAAGCTCTGACTTTCGCCTCTACACCATGGGTCCTTGTTTAACCCCCTTAGTGCTGCTCTTCAGGGCTTAGCAGTCTCCCTTGCCATTCGCATCACTCAGATGCAGCTACATAGCCACAGTTACTCTCTTGCCATCACAAGGCATTTCCTATGTTTAAGTGTCCATGTAAGTTATCTGTCACAGCAGCAAATGTTAAGGGTCTTACATATTTAATCCACGTTCTTTGAAGGGTGAGTGTGCTTATTGGCTTGGTGATATGGAAAACCAGTAAAAATACCTGCTTAAAATTTTGCCTTCAGTGTAGATTCATAGATTTTAAGGCCAGAAATCAGATCAGTGTAGTCTTCTACTCTGACCTGCATAGCACAAGCTATATAATTTCAGCTAGTAATTTCTGCATCTGCTTTTAACAGCTGTGGATGAGCTAGCATGTAGCTTTCAGGAGGCTATCAAATCATGATTTGAAGACTAAATGATAGAGAATTTACCCATCTTCTGTGTGATCTGTAAAAATGGCAAATAATCATTACTTCTAAAAATTTGTATTTGTTTCAAGCTTAGTTTATGCAATTTTTGGGTTCAGACACTGGATGTTGTAACCTGTGTCAGCTAGGCTGGAGACTCCTGCTATTTAATGCAGTCCTCCTGAGAAGCAAGTTAGAGTGTAGGAGTTAGACCAGCCGAAAGTTTGTCCGTGTCATTGTACACAAATGGGTTGGTCTTGATTGTTCTGATCAGAGATAATGTTTATAGTTCTTCACTAATTGTCCAGACTTTTCAGTATGGTTTTTAAAGTCAAGGGACCAGGACCAAGAAGTGCAGTAGGCCCATCTTGCCACAGTGCAGTGGCACTGTAGCCCTTTTACCCGTAGCATTGAGCTGGTTACACAGTTCTCCACAATGACCTTTGAATCCCTTTCTGGGCCTCTGATTCCCAGGATGCAGACTCCTATTTCATTAGTGCGATTTGGGTTTTTGCTCATGAATATCTGCCCCTAAGTACATTAAAATGTGTTTTGCTGGATGCCAGCTCATCCAGTCATTCTGTACACGTCATTTTCCCTTGCTGTTACTAGCTGACTACCAATCTTAGTAAAGCTTGCTCTTTACTTTCCAAATCTAGTTGCATGTTAGTTGCATTTATTCCCAGATGTTAATCAGTTGTGACTATTTGCAGAGGCTGCTGTATTGTAAGGACATTTAAAATACCCTATAGTAGTGAGAGTAACGTTCTTTGCAGATGGAAAGAAAGGAGTGTCAGGAAACTGATAAAATAATACGGTTTGCTGTGCTGCTGCTTGCTACTAGCGATACTGACGTCACATGGGTGAAAAGTATGAGGTCTGCTGGAGCCTTTCAGTGTTTTAGCTGAGCAGTTGTAAAAAGCAATGAAGTGGTAATAGGGATGCTTTTTTGTTTCTTTGATTATCTGTTCGTTACATCAGTGCTTTAGAATGATACTGTGATGTAAGATAATGAAGCTCATTTTTGTGAACAACCGAGAGTATGAAATTTGTTTGCTCAAAATGTTAGTCAGTCTTTTTTGATGATGAACATGTTTGGTTTATAAGGGGGGGGAGGGGAAGGCATCTGTTCACTGATGCTTTTTCTCTGGTAAGATGTCCATCTTTATGTGTCAGTTGCTGAAAAGCAGTGGTGTACTTTTAATTGAATTCTGTATATAGTCCCTTATGAGAATCAGGGCTTTGTCTATGCCAAAGACAAATCTCATTTATTTTGTTGCTGTGAAAACACTATAGGGTGCTTTCTGAAAGTTTTAAGACATAGAAATGCCTTGTGCCTTGCACACTTTACTGATGTATGATTAATGAATTAAACCAAAGTGTGTTTCATAGTGTACAATGGCTTTACATTTGTATATGTATTGTAGCCTGCAATGCTAGACCTTGCCTTGAATGTCAGTTTCATTTGGGCTTTCTCTAATGCATGGTAACAGTGAGCCTTCATAATGAGGGGCACTCACATAGTATTAAAAAGAAATAATTACAGAACATATTCTATTTCATGTAGTAGAAGCTGGGATGAACTTGCAGTCCTGCTGTGCTTTTCTGATGGCCCTTCATTGTATGAATTACTCCCCCCTTGTCCCTTCCCCCTCCAGAAATCAACAGTACAACTTCCAGGAATTTATTTTGTAAAATTGGATGGAGACATGGAGGCAGTACCTGGTTAAACCCAAAAGCAAATGCAAATGCCACCATTTTCCAGCAGAGGTTCATGGCACTGAGGGTGACTGTTCTGAGTTGGTACTCTGGATAAAGTCAAGAAGTTTGGACTCGATTTGCTCTGCTACATGCAGTTATTCTACTTGAGCTGATACTGGGCTCTCTGGAAGTGGCCATGGACTTAAGAAAGGACCATAATCAGTCCGTTGTTAGCACTTGCTAATGCTGCAAATTCAAAAAGAAGATCGCACTCAGGCAGTTTTTGCTTGCTTTTGCTGCCTTTTAAAAAACACGTTATTATAAACTCTCTTTACATGTGATGACTTTGGTTTACCTCAAAGGTGAGTGATAATAGCCCCTGCAAGTTAATTGCCATGTGAGGCAGAGTAGAAAATGAGTCTTGAGCCTCTGTACTTAGATACTAGAGTGCAGAACACCTGTGTGTTTGGATTTATTTTTAGCCAAATTCACTTCAACTGTTGCTGCAACTGTTGTTGTGCTGCTTCTGTTAAAGGTTGTTTTGGAAAAGGGGTTTTGAAGAGGCCAGGAAATATTCAGCAGCTTTACTCATGTAGGTCTTTTGCCCCTGATAAGCTCCATTTGTAAATAACCATTTTGAGTCCTGGCATTAGCGCAGCTGTGCCTAGCAGGTAGGACTCAGTGGCTTGTGGGATACGTGAGTGTCACCAAGCTCTTGGTTTTGTTGTGGGGCTGCATGTAGAGCAGAGATGGCTTTTCCTTGGTTTTCAAACTTGAAACTGAAGTTCTCTCTTTTGAGGTAAATGTGAGCTTGCTGTGCATTGGTTTCAGAAAGGATTTTGATCTTTGTGTTTGAAAAAAGCCTCACAGCTTGGAAGTGAGAAGGCTGTATGTAGGTATGCTGTACTTAGTGTTTCTTTTACGAGAGAGAAGGTTCATTGGAAGAACTGAGTGATGAGTGGTGAAAATCTTGTGAAATGTCAAAACCTGTTAAAATGTTGATAGGAAGAAGATGACTATGTATGTTAATCCTGTTTAGCATCAAAGAGCAGCCTTCAGTAGTTCCAGGATGCAAGAAAACCCTTAGAGAAGTGGTCTTGTCAAATGTGGTGAATGCACAATATTTATAGGATGTTTACTAAGCAGGAGGAGTGTATAGTAGCAGGGGGGAAATGAGTACAATCTGAAGAGAGAAACAGAGAAAATATTTTCATATTCCCATGGAAAAGACTGGGATGCCGTATCCTGGCACAGTGTTCTTATTCTTGGCGTGCTGACTACAAAGGGTTTCGTATGGCTCTTGGGAGGTTGATGAGGGTAGGCCAAAAGCTGGAACTTTGCTTCTGTTTGACATAACAGGTAATGGACCTGTTGATTTGTCGTTTATACATGCTGTGTATGGACCTCAGCATACTTTTTTATGCTCCATTACACACAATTTATCAGGGGTTACGCAAAGTTCTTTAGTTATAACCCGTTGTTTTCAGCATTTTACGAGTTTGTTTCATGGCTGAAATGTGCCCTGCTTGATTTTCAGCCAAAGTTCAAGTTGGAGGGGTTGCATTTTATGGGTTGGACCTTTGTTTGTTGGATCTTTCTGCAAAAAAAAAGTCTTTGGGTGCTCTTAAAAACCAAGAGAGTGGAGAAATACTTTTGTACTGCACAAAACAAACTGTGGTGTTATCCATAAGTCTCAAGTCTAAAATGTCTGTGAAAACATCTGATGTTACCACAGATGCGCTTCAGTAGTCAAGACAAAATGGAACTTGATTTGTGGAAGGGAGTGACCCATAGAAAAATAAGCTGCTGAATAATATAAAGGGGATTTCATGCTCAATCATTAAGTGCATGTGAGTAAAGGATGCTGTCTGAGCTTGTGGGTAACTAAGTTGCCCATATACTCATTCTGTGAGCATAGCCAGGGCTGCTCTCAGCCTTCAGAAGACCAGAGGTGCACAGCAGAGGCAGTCCTCCAGATCCTACAGCACATAGCATGTAATGTGGAGAGAATTAATTCACATCAACATGGAGTTTGTGTTCTAGTGCATTTGTCTATTTCTTGAGGCAGTTGTGCAAACAGAGCATTTTCTTTGTTGAAGTTGCTCTGTGGTTGTACTGAAGGCCAAAAGGGTTTGGACTTGTCTTTCTTGTGATGCCTGTTGAACCTTGATTCTGCCTTATAAATACACAAAACATTTAACATATTTCGCTGCCTAAGTTTGGGGTTATTTTTCTCAAATGCTAAGATACGTCTCTCTTCCTGTGGCTGCAGAGTTGTGTGCCTTTATCCTAGGGGCAGGGTATGATTTTTGGGGTTTTTTACATGTTAAGACAGAATGCCTATACTGTTCCGTCAGCATCTATGCTCAACATCTAATTTGAAAGATGCTCAAAATCCTTCCAATTAGACATGCAGCCTTCTGTTGCAAATAAAGCATCTTTTTCTGAGGCAAATTTAGCTAAAATTTCTGGTGTTGCCTTTAATCTGCAGTGTGTTGTGTGAGAGCAGCTTCCTGTGTAATTTTGAGGAATTTAAGAATTATACACATAACATATAAAGAGTAATATGCAGCATTCCACATGGTGTTTTCCAGCTTTATGTCGAATTGCTGAAAAGACTATGAATTTATTTGTGTTGTAATCATTTCTGGACTGTGTCAAACTCAAGGTCCATTTATCTCAGAGTTGTCCCAACATAAGCCTCCAGTGATGGCCAACAAATGCCATGTGTTTCAGGAAAGTGCAAAAAGAAGGATCCCATGCTTTTGCCTTTCCTCATCCCACCCAAGTTAGTTCCCATTTCCTATGTAAAAACAGAAGTTTTTGTAAGAAACTAGACTTTCATTATTGCTTCTGTAAAGCCTTATTAATTGCAACAAGTCTAAATATTGTTATAGCCACATGGGCAAAGGAATAAGGCCCAATGTATATTTGTCAAGGTCAGATCAATCTAATTTTCTTTAATGACAGGATAACAGCCTTTGTGAATGGAGAAAGCAGTAGATGTCATTTATCCTTAGTAAAGCTTTCGGTGGTCCCTATGAGACTTTTTACTGTGAAACATCTGCTCATAGGGTGTGTATTTGGCAGTTTGGTAGCATTCAGCATTTGCAGTAATGATCTCTCTAATAGAATAGAGAACATGCTTATTAAATTTGCAGGCAACAACAAGCTGGGAAGAGCTGCAAGCATGTTGGAGGACACCATTAGAATTCAAAATGATCTTTACAAATTAGAGAAACTGTCTGAAAGGATCCATGTCAATAAGGAGAAATGTGGATAGATGTTTGAAAATAGGGGTAATCATCTGCATAAATACAGAATGAGCCACAACTGCCTAGACAGCTGGTATACAGAAAAGGTCTTGCAGTGATAATGGTCTAGAAAGCAAGCATACAGCAGTCAACAATGCCATGCTGTTTCAAGGGGAACAAACATCAGAGTGATGTGAAGAAATGAGGAGTTCCAACTTGAAGACACCTCAGATAGTCTTTGTACTCTGCTCGCATTGGTAAGGCCTCTAGTGAAACAATATCTCATCTCAAGTATCCCACTGCCAGAATGGAAGGACTGAGAAGTCTGTCCTCTCCATCAGTGCTGGAAGAAGTAGTGTACTTAAACTGCATATAGGAAGTTCAGGTCAGGCACTAAGCAAAGTTTGCTGACAGGGAGGATTGTTAAGCACTGAACTGAATTTCCAGAGGAATTTCTGGAATCTCACGTGCACACAGAAAGTGTTCCCTAATACAGGTTTTGAATTGCCAGTATTATTTCTTAGTCTCTTTATTTGTGAACCAGGAAGGTACAGGCTCCCAGTCTTCTCTTAAGTCACCCAGTATTTCTGTCCTGTCTTCCTTCATCATCCACTTGAGTGAAAATCACTTTTTTCCATCTGACTTAGTAACTTTGTGTGAAAGTATTTTTAAGGTCCCTAGTCTTCCTTTAGTGCCCTCCTCTGACTTTCCAGTTCACCCCAAAATGAATTGATGGGGACAGTACAGGAGAGACTATGCTGTTAAAAAATGAGACTTACAAAACATCCTCTATATGTAGTTTCCTCACAAACCATTATAGGTTTGTTGTCTTTTTGCCCATGTCTGTATACTGACTACAGTCTTTCAGCTGCCTGTTACACAATGTAAGAAGGCATCTTCTGAAGCCAGTTAATTCAGGTCTGCAAATTGCAATAGGTACTTAGGGTTTGGGTTTTTGTCTCTGTATGTGTTTGTCTGTAGGTAGTCTGCACTAAGACTTTACCGCGCTGCATGTATGTTCAGAGGTCTGTGTCTGAACTGTCACGGATGCAGGAGCTTTGCTGGCCAGTCAGCCGCAGCAGCAAGGCGTAGAGTTTTGGTGCATGTGCAGTGGCTGCTGCCGTGCTGCCCCAAAGCCTGTCTCTGTCATGGCACCAAATGTCTCTGCTTTTCTGCAGCGATTGTCAGGTATTTCTAATGGAGTTGTGTTTGTGCCAGACTCTCTAACACAGCACGTGCTGCTGTAGAGCAGATTGGAAGGTCTGCTTGTTGGTGAGTGATGCTGCCTGCTGTTACCTTCTGAAGCAACACTGACCAGCAGCCCTTGAGGGGTGCATTGAAATGGCTTCTGTCAGGAAAAAGTATCTTGGGGACAATTGCAAAGGATGCTGTAAGACCTTCTGACTAAAATCTGTCTTGATGTCTATTTATGCGTGTGAGGGAAAATATATTAACAATGTGTTTGTGTGGAATGCTTTTAATGTCAGTGGTAGTGGGAAAGAAAACGTGTAAGGTTTTTTTCTTTCTTCCAGTAGTTATTCTTCCTATGAATAACTATACATCAACCCGTGGACTTCAATCTGGTAAGTGGAGTCCCAAGACTGTGTGAGATAAGAGCGTCTCATGCTTCATGTTAAAAGATTATGGTTAACTTGCTGTGTATTTGTTTTGGATAAGAAAAAGCTATTTGCCCCCCTAAGGTTTTTGTTTCCTGGGCTTCACATAAAAGCCATGGACTTCTTGGAAATCTTTCTCAAAAAGAGGCCAGAGGAAATTTGTCTTTTTAAGGAATTGCTTTAAATCAAGACGCAGGCCGTTCCATGAAACTCCAGCCATTATGTCAGGGTGTTTTTTGCAGTCAGACTTTGGCTTCAAACCGCAATTATTTTTCACAAGACCAAGAATGAAGTCTGTTGCCTGTTATGAATAATAGAGTATGGTAATATCACAGCTCTATATGCAAACTCTGCAGACTGGCAGCACAGCTGCTAAGCGTTACGTTTCTAAAATATGTACAATCTGTTGTCAACAGAATTAAACCCAGGAACACTGTATGGTTTGTTTCTGCGTGAGGGCGCGTTGTAGGGAGATTTGATGATGAACCGTTCTACATTCTGACCTTTAAGGAAATTTTGAGGCTTTGCACCTTCTCATGAATTGGGGCGATTCTCAAATTGAGACGTGTGGAATCCTAATGGCCACCCTGACATTTCCTAGGCCTGGCTGGATACCTGGGCTTGATTAGCTTTCTAATGTGCCTCTTTGCCAAGCTGGAGAGGCTCGCATACTCTGCAGCTGAGCTTTCCTTGAAGCGATTGCTTTGTAAAGCTCATTCCAATTAAAAGGTGAGTGCTGTTCTGGTAATGGAAAGTTGTTTTATTGTTCCTCTCCCCGATACGCGTGCGAGTGGAAGCATTGTAGGAAAGTGTTACCGCTGTTGTCTGTGTAGTTCGTTCTTATGTTCTTATCTTCCATCAGTCTTCATATACAAAAAAGTGAGAAATGCAGCATGCCCAGATGTCTGAGGGGGAATGTGAATCAGCAAGATAAACCTTCAGAAAGTGTAATGGGCCTGACTACAGATGATCCTTCAGCACTTTGCTGCTATCCTGTAGACTGTATTGTGTGTTGAACCACAGGCAGGAGTAGAAATACAGCAAAGAACCCATGGCAGCCCATTATTTTGGGAATGATGCATGCTTGGGCTGTCTTTTGCTGTCCATCTCTTATCTATGGAGCAGGGAAATCAGAGGGAACAACCCAGGAATGGGAGAAAGTAAGGAATGGTTGAATGTGAAGGATATATTACATCAAAGTTCCTATCCCTTCTGGAGCAGTCTTTGGAGTCCTGCTGCGTAAGAGAAGATGCAGACAAGTACTCTCTCAAAATGCTAGCCCTGGGTGAGGGAGCCTGATGCTGCTGAGTGACTCCTTGGGTGTTCCCGTGCTCTGTTTCTCTCACCTGCAAAAAAAAGTGCCAACATTAGCAGATCACTGATTGTGTCTGTGCTGGCAGAGGGTCCCAGAACTGATTTATAGCACTTGTTCAGCTTTCAGCAAGCAGCAAATGTGTTGCTTAATTATTCATGGCAGATGTATTATTGCAGGAAATTAAGACATCAAGGAAACAAGTAAAAACTATTAGTGAATAGAGCTATAAACAAGGTAAGGTGGAAGGAGATGCAAGGGGACAGTGCTGAGATGTTAAAAAAAACCCACTTCCTCGTGCTCAGGAATGCTTCACACCTTCTAAAAATAATTGGTTGAATTCCCAAATCTTTAAGTGATCATTCATAGTACATAATTAAATATTCTATTAGCTAACAAGTTGGATTTAATTTGTTACATTTGTCATGTAAATTATCACATTTGTAAATGTGTGAAACCTTCCTATGGCTTCTTTCAGCATATGTACTTACATAAAGACACAGTTCTCTTTTAAGTCTTTGACTTTCCTCAAAAGATTCAGCATTTAACTTGTGCAGGAAGGTTGGGTCAGCCTGGCTTTCTGTACGAAAGAAACTGGGTTTGGGTCCCACCATTCTGCCTGGAGCAAGGGTGTAGAATGCTGCTGCAGGGAGCAGCACCTGAATCTGAGCTGCTGGCCCTAGGTTTCTGTCGTTTCAAACCACTCTGTGGTGCACCCGGCTCTTTCAGATGGTACCGTGGCCTTTTACAAAGATTTATTCATGCGTGTTGGTGACCCCTGCCACAAACCTGTGTTCTAGCCTGTGCCTGATGCCCCATAGTCATACAGAAGCCAGAGCTTTGAAGAGCACCAGCACCTTCTTGCTCATCGGGCGGCATTGGGAGGTGTCTGATGTCTGACCGCTCTCCTTTACGTGTGGAGGGAGTTTCTCATTTATTGTTGCTCCAAGTTCCCATTAGCTTTAAACCTTGCAGATTGCACGATGATTTTTCAAATACATTGTCCATAACTGAGCAGCACTTACTGAGAAGGAAATGGTTTAAAGAAAACCCTTTCAACTTCTCTTTTTAGAGCAGAACCATTAGCTTTATTAAAAAAATTACAGGGAGCATCTCTTGAGTCTGTGTAACCTCAAGCTTCCAAGAGTTTCCATTTCATTACTGTTCATATGCACATTATTTTGGTGCATATGTAGCAATTTTGGAGCCCTTTTAACTTCAGTTATGTAGTTTGAAATGTAATGGTATTAGAAGTCCTGTTATATAGAGGACTCAAAGCAATTTTAAGATGAGCAAACAAGTGAGTCAACACCATATCACAGAGAGTGTGTTTGCAGACAAGGGTTACTTTTCAAAATGTCTTCTCTATGGTGCAGGTATACAAAGTGACATAAAATCTGAAGTTGTCATTATTCACGGTCTTTCAAATATAGTGACAAAATAGCCTTCTGTACTTCTGTACTTCTGCTCCTGTGATGGGAGTTGTTTGAGTTCATTTGCAAACTTAGGCTGTTCGGAGACTCTGCGAATATGGGAGATGGAAGAAAAATGCTCTTTAATTTATGCTATCAGGCTAATTTCCCATAATCTTGCAAGCATGCTATACGTGCAGTACATACATGTTTAAAACGGGATAGGAATTGGACAAAAAAGAGATGTTGCAAGAATCTGACCCTGAATCGTAAACATTGAAGAACATTTTCCTACTTGTGTTTTGTGACTGCTTGCTGTTCTGTACACGTGGATCTCGGGATTGCCCAAACAGAGCTTTGCTTGCAGACCTAATCAATTGGTTCGCGAGCCGTTTAGCTTTTTTAATTACTCTTGTCAAAGTGAAAATTATGTGAGAGGACTTGACTGTGCAATTAGCTGCTGAACATTTTCTGCAGCAATAGTGGGAAGACAATACCAAGTCCCAGAATAGCAGTAGAGACAACCACAGGAACAAATCTACTTCAGCAGAGAAAGAGATATCCTGGTAACTAATCTAAATGAAAGGTAATTCATTTTTTAAATATGCATATATTCACAGATGCGAGGAGAAAAGGCTGTTTGTGTTAGAAATGCCTGTCCCCAGATGAATGCCAGGTTAGTTATTGCTTCCTCGTTTCCGTCTGATTTGAGGGCCCTGCTCTTCATAAGCAGAGACTGCTGTTCTGCCCACAGTCAGGGCTGAGCATGTGGTAAGAAGTGTCAACTTTCTGACCTCAGGGTGCTGGGGATGGTGTGCATGTAGCTAAGTTTCTGGAGGAAAAAGGGTTCATCTTCCCTGCGCTGCAGCTGTGGGAGGGCACATGGTGGGTTTTTTCTGTGGGCTGCAAGAGCCTGGTTAGTGTTCATTCAGTGGTTTGCAGATCATCTGCTCAGACAAATTATATCTCTCAACATTTTCACACTAACCTAGGCCTTTAGGAAATAAATAAATGAGGCAGTGTCTATAAAGAGCTCCCGTCCAGTGAAGTGGAGCAATTGGAGCCTGGTTAATGAATCCCATTTACCAGGCTGAGTTCGCCACTCTCCTACACTGAGCTCTGTCACCCAGGCTAGACCTTTTTGAACCATGCCATGCACCACCAGCACCTCTGGTCACAACCACAGGCCACAGCGGTGGGGACAGGGCTTTTTGCCTCTGTGGTTGGTGTGTGGCCATGGTGCAGAAGGCAAAACTGGCTTTGGGTTGTGGACATCATGTGGGATGTCCATACTCCTGCTGGTGCATCCCAGGAGCTGTGCTGTCCCTCTCCTGCCTCTGCCATGTCCAGGACCGAAGTGCAGCGGCATGTGTTGAGGAGAACATGATCTGATCTGTTTGGTGCTGGTGCCTCTCAGAGGCGTTGGGTTTTCACCCAAGTTAAAAGTGTTTTTACAAACACGATAAAAAATACAGTTTAGATTTACTGACTGTTAAATCACTGAGCTGACAGAAGGGACCTGTGCCGGCTGCATGCCAACTCACCGAGCTAGCTCTCTTCTCCTGAGCTAACTCAGGGCAGCTGAACAAATCCTGGTACTTGTCCCCCTGTGTTTGGAAATGCTTAATAGATTTGAAGGCTCAGAATTTTAATGCAGCTTTTTTCTGTATTGATAGAGGTCTCTGAAGTCACTTGAACGTTTTACTAAGTGTACATGCCAGGTTTTAGGTTATTCATGGCGGGGTGCTTGATGATTTCTGATCTTCATTAGGCTATGTTCTGGAAGGTCACTCTGCATGCATATGCACATGCCTGAAATAATTCATGCTGGTGCCTTTAGCACCTGGATGTGTTACTAAGAAAGGAAATTGCTTCTTTGGGATAGTGAATGACAAAATTTTCCCCAAGACTCAACCTTCTTACAAGGACTCAAGTTCCAGGACCATGCACAGGTGGGATTTTCTTTTCCCCCAGGAGATGATGGGGCCAGATGCAGCAGCACCGAGATGTCCATTGCTTGTGCAGATGTTTGAAAGCAGGAGAAAGGGCTCAGAAACCAGAGGAATATTTTTATTAGGTTTGAAATAGTCAGCATACGGACTTCTGGTTTTGGATTATAGCTGGAGGCAGCAAGATAGGGAGTATAGTAAGTTATTTTTAATGACGTAGATTACATAGCCTGGGTGCGTGTATAAGCTGGCTACAGTGAAATGAAGGAAACCAGCACATTTCAAGCTTAATTGTGTTTCTGAGTGATTGGAGAAGTGTGTGATAGCAGCTCCTTTTTGTGTGTAATACCTATTTCATTCAATGCATGAGACAGAAAGGCTTTGGGAATGAATGGTCTGGGTGCAGGAAAGGATAGTGGTCAGCTGAGTTCCCCCTTTTTCTTGCTGAAGAAGCAGGAAAGAGCGTAATGAATGGGACAGGGGACTCTGGGAGTGAAAAGTGTCATGGTGTCCCAGAGGTTTGAATTCCAGAAGGCATGGAGATGCCCCTAATTGTGAAAGGGGAGCAAATCTATAAGGGGGAATACATTTTAAAAGAAAGGGATAAAAACATAACCTAAATGCAGTCCAGTTACATCAGGAGAGCATTTGCTGAAGTCACAAACCACGTAACTTTTCAGAGCATAAAAAGTTCCAGATCATCTCTAGTGTGTGCCATCATGTGAATGTTAATGCTGAGGCACGCGTTACAAATCCCTCTGAAGAACAGTGAAGAGCTGTTCTTTGTTCTAAGACTTGATAAAAAATACAGAGATTGAGGCTGGGCTGTGAGTGTTAGGTTTTTAAGCTGCAAAAAGGGTGAAGAGGAGGGAAAAGCTGCCTCTGCCTGGGGAGGTTTAAATACCTTTTCTCAACATGTTTGCAGATGGATCACCTTACAGGTATGTGAGAAATGTTTACTTTTTTGAGCTTAGGAGGTGCTTGAGACATGCTGGTCTCCTGTCCTCACCTCCCTCCTCCTCCTTTGTTTGAGATGTAACATCTTTTAAGTTCTTTGGGGAGTTTTATTTTGTCCCTGCAATCATTTGAATTATAAATTATGTTTATAAGCGAGTCCTCTTGACTGTGGATCAGCAAGCTGCAAACATTATTTGGTGGGATACTTAATTTGAAGTTTCTTCATTGCTTATGACAAGATGTTTCTGTTGCTGTCACTGTTGATGATTCGTAGCCCAAGTGAAATGCTTAACACTTCAGAAAGCGAATAGGAACGCAGGCAGTCCTACTCAGAAAGTCTTTGCATCCTTAAAAAAAGAGGGAAAAGGTCCCATGAGAGCTGTGTTGGACTGTGCTGGAATGGTGTGTGAGGCCTGTCTGCAGTACTGGCTCTCTGAAATGTGGAGGGGGAGGCAGGGACCCCCTGCTATTGAATCAGAGGAGAAACAGAGACGGCATGTTACTAATTCCTTTACTTTCACCTAAGCACATGAATGAGCAGCCAGGGGAGATTGCCGCTATGTTAATGTTTGTATGTGATCAGGGACAGGGTGCTCGTTGCAGTCCTGTAGGATCTGGGGCTTTGGCAGCTGGGCTCACAGCACTGTAGTGCATGTTCTTGCCTCAGCCATGTGATATCTGGGTGGGTGATTAGAAGGAAGTGGAAAATGAAGAGGCTGTGCACTGGTTAGAGGAAAAAACATAAAATGGAGTATGGAAATACCAGCACCATCTGGATGTGGCTGATAACTGTGCTCAATGTCTGTGTCAGAGCAAAAAGGGATCCCTATTAAAATGATGCAGGCGCAAACCTTTTAAGGGCAGGAGGAGGGAGTGGCTGGCTGCCTAAATTCCTGCTGTTTTGCCATTAGTGATGTTTTCCCTGTAAAAAGCTTCAATGAGGAAGCCTGACAGATGGCAACAAAGGGAGGGGTGCAAACAAGGGCACTCCTGCAATATAAACCTGGAGCTTTAACTGTTTCAGGAAAGTGTTTCAAACATGCAAGGATTTGGGCAGAGCTACACAGACGTGTTGCAGCGGTTAGGTGAAATTTCAGGGGGGGGAAATAAAGTGCTGGCTGTTTTTTCCCCAGCCAAGCTGAATTCCTGGGATGCCACCCGGAGCAGCTGCACGCCCTGAATGCTGATGGGCAGCTGGTGCTGGTCGTGCTCCCCCACCAACTTCCTCCACGTTTCAAGAAGATTCCTGTGTTCTTGTTTTGGGCATCACATTATAGCAGTGAATTTGCAGCTGTATGAGTTCAGTGAAAAGGAGCAAAATCGTGAATGAGCCGGAAGAGTTTGGAGGGAGGGATCTGGCTGGCTTGGGCAGGTGCCGTTTGAGGGCTCTGTCGGGGGTACAGCAAATTCACTCATTTCATATAATTATTCCAGGTTTTAGGTCTTTGACTGCAATTGATCTTGGGAGAGGGTGGAAAAGACTGGGGAATGGAAGGGTTTGTTGTGAAAGTGGGTGAGGTAAACTTCAGTGGAGGAGCTTCTAGATAAATTGGGAAGACCATGACATAGGCTGTTATAGACTTGTCTTTCGCATCTAAAGCAGTGTCATAGCTGCTCTATGCTTGAAAGCAGTTAAGGTTTGAGTGGACCATAAATATGTGTGCAGGTGTTCTTCCTTCTCGACTCAGCATTCAGGATATTCAAACTACTGCTGTGGCTTTCTTCAGAACTTGTTTATGGGGATCTGCGCTGTATTTTAAAACCAAACCAAGACTTTCTCTCCAATATTTAACCTTCACCCAAGAGACATGTAAAATAACCCCAACACCCAGCACTTCAGTGTGTGTTTCTGCAAGTAGAAATTACATCATTTGCATTATAAAGAGAAAGCCTTTTAAGTTAAAAAGCAAAAGGTGGTGGAGTGGAAAGGTGAGCTTCTGCCCCTCCACCTCATTACCTCATCTCTGAATGCTGGGTTTCTTATTAAGACTGTGCTAGTGCTGTGGCAGGCATGAGTTCAAGCTGACTTTATGCTGTGTTTGGCTGTTCTTTACCCTTTGGAAGTCACTGACGTACTAATGAACGTGAACTCAATTTAGACCCTCATAGGACCTTGTGTATTGCCTGTTGCGCTTTTGTCTGAAATGCTGACAGAGGAACTGATTTTTCTTTTTAAATACTGAAGAACAATAAGAGCTTATTTAACACTGGGTAAGGAAAACTTCAGCAGCAGTGCATTTCAGTGAAACAACGAACATGTTTCTGTGAGCTTCTCTACATCAAAGCTTACAGAGTGGGATTTCTCTGCCACGATGTGACCTCTGCAGTGCTTCAAAGTGCTGGTGCTTTGCCCATCAGCCAGCTCCATGTTTTTACTTTGACTAGTGGTGTTCTTGCATAAACCACAGAAAAGGGCTTTTATCTAAGCACTTCCTTGGGAAAACTTTTCTCTATGTATATGGACTTTTGAAATCAAATGCCACAATGTTTTTTCAGTTGCCATATGAGCATACTTGGCAGAAACAGAAGAAACTTGAGTATAGGAAAGCTTCTTAGGGAAGAAACTCTCAATTTTGGTGGTTTCCGCAAAACTAAATGCATGTTCTGGCAGTGGTATTCATCTTTGCTCTTTTGTAGTTGTTGCATATGAACTTGTGTGCTTTTGATGTATCACTGATGGTTTAGCATTCTTAGTTATTAAGAGCTCTGTTTCATTTATACATGTGAGTTGTATTTCGGTGCATTGTGTCGTGGAAAGTGAGAGTAATTTATTGTCTCTCTTAATGGGATGTCGTGATCGGGATCAAAGTTCTCTTGGAAGTTCCATTAACCCATAATAGCCAGCTCCTTACCAGTTAATGCTGGCCAGGATCGGTTATTTTCCCTACAGGAAATGAAAATATTCAAGCATTAGGCAGAGGCCTAATCCGGTTTCCTTCCCGTTTCTTATCTCCCTATTTCAGTCATGTGTTGCTTTACGCTGGGGGCAGTTTGCATGCTGCATATGTTGGGTCTCATTCTGCAAACTTGTTTGTTTCTTGTGATTTTTTACATGTTGGTGACTTCCTAAAGAGGTTGGTTCAACCAGTCAGCCTCAGAAGCTGTTCCATTTTGGCTGGGATTCCACTCGTGGTGAACTGCATGGTGGAGTACACTCCTCTGTGTGTCCCCGGGAATGTCTTCCCTCATTGTCTTTTGCCCAGCTCAAGGCACATACCCCAGGCATATTACAACGCCTTGTCTCAAACACAAATAAAACCATCCATATTCCATCAGTTTTCTTCCTCGAAGAAAATAGTAAAACCCAGGAATGGCAGTTCATGTGGTCCTACTTCCTACATACCTATACAGACAGGAAAGGCCAAAAGGTCCCTGTAAAAGCAGCTCTATTTCTGGGGTCACTGCTCCAAGCTGGGCATGTGAGGAAGTTTGGATTCTGCTTCCCACTCTGCTTTTGGCTTGCTGGGAGGATGAAGGACCTGGCAAGGATGCTTAGTATGGTGCAGGCATTATTTGTCCTTCCAGACATGAGAATAAACGGCCTCAGCATTTATGGAGGAAGGTAGTTACCACGGCTAGTTACAGTTAGTCTCCTTATGCTGATTTGCTAATTTTTTTATATGTTTTTGGCTATTGCTAATGAATTTAAGGAACAGATGAGTAATTTTTGCTTTAATTAAGACTACTCTTGCGGTTTGAAGCAATATGTTATTTTTTGCTATGTTTTTTCTGTTTTAAAAGCTGAAATGAAGAAAAAGCAGCCTAGTAGGCCATTTAATGAAGGATAAAAATGATCAGGTCATGCATTCTCTCCTTGTATTATTCGACCATAACATAATATATATCCTGTCATTATTCCCACCCTATCCATTAGCCATCACAGTTCAGAAATAAACAAATTCACTGCTCCCTTCTCCATTAAATGTAATTTTATAAACTGCATTATAACAAAGCTAACTGAGCTATAAGTAGGGAAAAAAGACCTTAGTTTTCAATGTGAATGGTTTAAATCTGATTGTGCAAAGAGGATGTGTGGGAAGGCATTATTGCTCTAAGAATATTAGATGAATAAATTAAAAAAAAGAAAGAAAAATTAAAGAACTGGTTCAGAATTCAGTAGTCGCTATCAAGAAGTAAAAGTCTTTTAGGGGAAAATGGAAATGCTGCTTCTCCAGGAGGTGCGCAGTGAAAAAAAGAGTCAAGAATCACAGTTTGCAACCAGGGTGATGCTGTTGGTTCTACAGAGAAACTTTTTGATGGTGACACTGATGCCCAGTTGGAACAGAGGACAACAGAGGTCTGGGGCTCTTCATTTGTGGAGATAGTCAAAGCGCAGCAGGACGAGGTCCTGAGCTTCCTGCTTTAAACACTACTTTGAAGTTAGTGTTTCTCTGAGCAGGAGGTTAGAATAGCTGACCTGTGCGTGTCCCTTCCAACTGAAATTATTCAGTCCTTTGTGCAGCGGACTGAGACACTTCACATGAGAAGTTTGGGAAACAACTTTGTTGCTGCTCTGAGCTTCTGTATGGCATCTACTCAGAGCACGCTGTAGTGGGGTGAGAGGTGATGGATTTCCCTGATACCTTGTTTGCAGCTTCTGGAAATGTGTGAGTGAAAATAGCAGGTGAGAATGCAGAAATGAAGCTTTCTATCTACAAAAGCAGTACAGACCAGAACTGCCTTAGATCTTCCCTTGGTTTAGCTGTCATCTTCCTTTCGAAGGGGAATGGGGAATGTAGTTCTCTTTCTCAGCTTTTTGCCTGTATTTCCTTTTTATGGGAATGGTGAAAGCTGGTGCATGCTATTATTCAGTACGGCATGCAGTATGCTGTGAATGAGTGTTGATCTCTTTCTGGGCTTTGCATTATTTATAGATGAGCCTCTACATGATTGCATTTGAATACTAGTAACTAGTCATGTTTGGCATGAAAATAGAAAATGCATATTTTGGACAGTTTCTTTAGAACTGTTTTATCTTTTCCTTTTGGGGTGTCCATGTTGTTCTGAACTCTGCTAGACCCCAGCTCCTCAGTCTGTGTTCAAGTGATAGCTGAACACAGAGTTAGCCTCCAACAGTGTTGGGATACCCACGTTCCTGAGCTGAAACAGCAAACACTGTTTCTTGTCCCACATCCCAAAAACATTGTGAAATAATGGGCTGAGTGTTGAGCTCCTGGTGCCCCCTTGGACATCCTTGTCTTCCGTGATCCTGTGCCTTGCCCTTGCTGCTGAGTGCCAGGTTTTGTGGTGATGCCGTTGGGCTGGCCTTGCCTCTGACATGGGTGAGTCCCCTGGCCCCAGTTTACTTCTGCTGTCATGTGAGTCACCCTGAAATAAAGGTTTTCCTCTTTCCTGCTGAGCGGAGGGAAACGAGCTGATTCTCCAGGCATAGAGGTGTGTTTGTGAGAATTCAGTCTTGGAGAATCTTGGCCCAAATTCAGAATTAAAATAACCTGATGTGATAGTCAAAAGTTTGAGTGTGATCTGTGGGAGAGGATGAGGCTGCTGCAGAGCACTTGCTAGTTAGGAAGGGAGGGCAGTGCTTTGCCACAGAGTTGCTGGAGGGCTGTAGACCTGCTTCTGTATATCCATAGCGCCTGTTGATCTGAAGGAACGCTTCAAAGAGCGTGCGCTTGTGCTCCTGTAGCGGTGGCCTGCCAAGTCGCGGTGGCACTTGTGTCCTCCTGACTGATCAGTGTTGTTTCTGTAATTGGCAGGCGGTGATGAATGCAGTCCTTGAGCAAGTTGTTGCTGCTGTTTTTCTTGTGTTTAAAAATGTCAAGTGGACACATTAAATAATGCCCTTGCCTTCCCTACTGTGCTTGCAAAAGCCCCAGCTGGTGTATGGCAAGTGAATGGGATGGCTTTTTGTCTCCTTTCAGCAGCCCATTCCCTCTTAAGAGGACTTGATAGGTTCTCTGCTAATATTATTTTATTTTTATGTTTTCAATCCCTGTATCCACCCTTCATGCCAAGCCCCAGCCCTATGAGTTCCCTGTGCTGGGAAGGGGCTGGCTGCAGAGCCTGCCAGCATCAGCCTAAAGCTCAGGTGGCTGCAACGATTCCATGCAGAAGCAGATTATCATTTCAGAGGCAGAAGACAATCAGCGTTACACCTAATTATAAATGCGCCTGTTTAATCTCTTAGTGTTTCCTATTTGACCTGTGTCATGCCTGATCGTTCAAGCCCGTGTAAATGGTGTTGAGGATTGCTGCCCTCCCATTCACTGCACTTTGCTGCCTCAGTGTCTTGACCATGTGTGTATATATATATATATATATATGTCTGTCAGTCCTCTCTGATTGAGGTTAAATCCATTTAAGGTAAACAGATTAACGCATTTTCCCATGTCTAACATGAGAGCAGTGAGTCTGTCATTTCCCTAAAAGCATTGCATGTGACAGTCCCAGATGCTGAGCTTTTCTGGGCAGCTGTGTTATTTGCTTGACTGGACGGGGTTTACAGCTGGTGTCCGGCTGTTCTTTGTTATGTTTATCCATGGTCTCTGGAGCTAATCAGATTAGCAGATAGCATAATCTTGCTAAATATCCAATTCCCTTCTGAGCCCCAGGGTGTCAGCTTTACTGGTCTCTGTGGTTTAGGGGGGGCTGTGCTTTGGGAGGTCATGCAAGAATGGCAGCTGCATGCCCCTGGTCCTGCCCTGGAGTCCAGCAAAGGCTTGTCTGGCACCTTCTGTTACAGCTTTGTGCAACAAGTGTGTGTGTGAAGATAAAGTCAACTAAAAGGAATTAGCTTGGATTATTTGCCTCAAATATTGTCTTTTCCTTGGCCCGTGTTTCTGAGTTTTCTGCTGCAGGTTCTTCAACCCAAGTTACTGTTGTGAGATAGAGGCTGTTGGGTTTCCAGAAATGCTGCTGGCTTGGGCAGTTTGGAAATGGCTATTGGACCCATCACTGTGATTTCTTCAGCCTGGAAGGCCCTGGTGTGGGCTGCCTGCATTGCTGAACGTGGCTGTAAAGGTGTTGCAGAGTAGGACTGGGACAAGTCTGCTGGTGGGTTGTGATGGAGCTCAGCTGTAAAGTGTGTTTGATGGGAAGGGGAAAAGCAGTGGAGATGGGAAATGAAGTGACTACGGAATCTGCTCTATGACCAGAAATTTGAACAGAACACTTTGGCATGTTTATGACCTGTCTGTGATGTGCCATGTGCTGAAACTGAGTACAGCACATCTCAGCCTGAAACAAATTATTTAGTGGCTGCAAAAAAAATCATTGTGGCACAGTTATACTTTTAAAGCACATCCAGCACATGCAATGAGTGTATATAGAATATTATCTCTTCTGTGTGCAATATCTTTGATTTTGCTTTTCTGAAGAGGTGTTCCATGCTATTAATACAGTCTGGAGCTCTGCACAGGTTGAAACTCTTTCGTGTTGTTTTTTTTTTTGAAGAAGGGCTTGGCTACCAGAGTCCAAAGTTACAAAAACCCTTTTTGAACTGGTACAGGGGTTTTATTAAAGCCTTGCTGAGTATGTCATGTACTAACTACTACTGCATTCTCTGTAAACCAGGACGCATTTGTTGCCCTTTTGAACAGTCAAACAAAGCCTCCTGGTAGAGCGTGGTTGCCTTGCCTGCCTCTTACCCCCTGGAGTAGCACAAGTAGTGAAGCATTTCTATGTTCTTGGTATCTCTTAACAGCCTCGGTTTACTGCAGACTTGTCCAAGCTGGGAGAAAGCTCATCATTGATAATCCGTGATAGTGCATAGAGAAAAATGCAGTGTGTGTTGCTGACTTGAGTGTTGCTCTTGAACAGACCCTACCTTAAAATGATGCCATCTTTGTTGGTGGTGGACATAATTTAAATAGTTTGCGGGCTTTCATGGCCTCTTAGGGTTTGTTAGTTTGGTTGTGTAGAGACCCTCCTCGGCAGCCTAAGCCGATACTCTCTGGCCCATTCCTAAAGCCTTGGTGCTTTCTGAGGAGGAAGAGGAGGGTCCCTGCACATGTGCCAGGCCTATGGGTCCCGGGCTGGGACTTGTGCTGGCTCTGCTGTAGCAGCAGCAGCAGCATCTTGTGTGTTTGTGCTGACTCCTGCCAGTATTGAAGAAACCACACAATGTCTGTCACAGATGCAAGGATCCTTGGTTTTTTTCTCCTTGTAGCCTTAGGAGAGTCTGTATGGAGCTTAAACAGAGAAGTGAACACTTGGAGATTAAACTTTAACATTTTTTACTATAACAAATGTAGCAGAAAAAAAATAATGAAAGGCTCTGGCTAGGAAAGTATGGAATTTATAGATTTCGTAATGCTGTCAGTGGTTTCTGCTCATGGTGCCTCGAGGACTGAAGTTTTTCTTTTTCATATTGATGAACTCCTTCATTGCATAACAGCAGCAGGATAAAAATCAGTAAGCCCAGTGAGATCTCCTGAAGGTGGACACAAGTTTCATACTCAGGATCTCTCCACATAGGGCACACACTCCATGATACACATATCCTATACATATTTATTCAAACACTTCAGCTAGTCCATCCTGCAGCTTCTGTAGGAACTGCACTGTTTGGTGTTGCCAGTGTTTGCTCTTTTATCCCTGCACAGTGCCAAGACTGATCTCTGTGGCACGGATCTCTGACCTAAGTGGCTGCCCTTTACCTTGAACTGCATCTCTGAGCATCTGCAATTCTGGGGGCAGATGGTTGTTGTTTATTAAAATAGATTCCAATATATTCCTGGTAATATATTCCTGAACTGGCAGCATGCGCTGCAGCCCTTTCCTTACAACATTGCTTAATGAGCTGGAGAGGAAGTTCAGCATTTCAGAGTCGGCAGAGTGAAGCTCAGGGGGCTTTTGGGATGATCAGGACTCGGTTGCCACTTTGGAGATCAGGCTTGATATGTTTCAGGCTCCTCTGAGCAGAGTTTTTCCTGTGCTTGTTGAAACTTACGTTTTTTTCATTGACAGGACTATTGTTTAGGGAAACAAGTGCAATGACTTGCTTGGTTGTGCATTGTAGTTACCAAGTGCTTTTGCTAGGGTTTTCTCTGCTTTGGCTTAGGGAATGGCAGGCAGACCTATAGATCAGGCACCAGAAGGGAGCTAGCATTTTAAAGCACTGTACTGTTTTTTCTCTATTTATCTGCCAGCCATCATTGATGTCTGAGGATGAAGTTTCTGCTGCTTTGGCAGGAAATTTACTTTGGCAGATAAAAACGTGTCTGCTTTTGTTCTTGCCTAAGAGGTGTAAAAATGCTGGATGTCTCTGTGTGGTTCCCACTGCTGCTGAGCACAGGGATAGATGGTGCAGATTCTCCACAGATCTGGGGTGTCGTTCAGGGGTGTCCTCTCTTCCCACCCTGCCAGAGTTCACTGAAAGGGCTTCAGTTACTGCTTAGCTCTGAAACAGGGAGGCAGAAGTGGCTTTTCTTTTTCAAAATGAGTTTCTGCCGCAGAGGTACGGGTCTGAAGGAAAGCGCATCGAGCAGGAATGGCTGCTCTTCATTTCCATAAATCCCACAATGAGATAGAAAACATTGGAAAACAGATACTTAAAAAAATAAAATACGAAGCTTTAGGTTCTTGTTTTTTGAAAGGATCCCTTTTGGATGGGTCTCAGTGCTTGTATTGAGCCATATTTAAGATATGCCATTCATGAGAATTAACCTTTTCCAGAAAGGGGTCACCCAAAGCTGAGCCCTGTTAAAACTGGGAATGCAAATCCTCCTTTTTTTTTTCTTCCAGTGTCAAAGGGTGAGAATATTTGGGTTTTAAAATCTTTGTTTGTTTCCTGGGTTTTTTTTCTCCAGAATTTGTTAAAAACTTATCATGGCTTGAACATATTGCAATTTCAAAAGCATTAGCTGATGGGGAATGGTGTGATTCCATCATCTGTAACATGAAAATACTGCTGACTTGCATCATGGAAAGCCCCACATTGCATTTGTGAGTGGTCTCATAGAAGGGCAGTGACAGCCTGAAACAAGGGGTCTGGAGAAGGACTGAGAATGTGATTTCCTGACCTACTGCAGGCGCTTGGGGAGCGTTTTCCATTTCCTGCCTCTTGTGTTGTTTGACGCAACTGTAGGGTTTATTTCATTCCTAACGCTCGGATCTCAGCTCAGTACTTTATCACCAGATGTTGCTGAGCCAAAATTTGCATTATACCCTCCTTACAACCTCTGTACTGCAACAGGGAGCTAGTTTGTATAAAGCAGCCTTTTCTGACCTAGCAGAGAAAAGCCTAACAAGGACTGGAGGGTGGAGGAGGTGGCTAAAACACGTCCTGTGTCAGAAGGGAGGTCAGACTGGATGATAAAGTGGACCATTCAGTCCTAAAAATCTATGAATATTAATATGCATCTATTATAGCATAGAGTACAGTGAGGTCATTGATTAATGCCATTTCTGCCCTTAGCTGTTGTCCTGTAAGGGGATTCTCCAAGTCTCCTGCTTCTGCTCCTGCCCCGGGGCACCTCCCTGACTAGAGGTTAATTATCTGTTGTGTGGCTATTAAAACAAAAGACTTGCTGGTTTGAATTTATCACTTTTACATTCAGTGGAACTACCATTTCTCTTGCAAGTATGAAATAAGGGCACCCAGCTCATTCTTTTCTCAGAGACAGCTCTCTAGAGTTTCGTCAATCCCGTTGTCCAAGGACAAAGTCAAGACTGATGCAGGTATTAGATTATTTTGCCTTAGAAATTATCTTGCCTTTTTACAGTAGTGTATTTTTGTATTGTGTCTTATCCATTTTCATGCACTTCCTAATGTGCAGTGCTTTTATGACTACCTGCACTGAGCAGCTCACTGAAGCCATCTACTCTGTTAGCTATGTCCAGTGCCTTCCTGAGCAGTTACAGTTAATTTAGAATCCAGAGAAGTGTATGATTAGTTTAAATTATTCCCTGCAAAATGCATTACCTTAAATCAGACGACGCTGAGTTTCATCTGCCTTTGCTGACCATTTATGCAAGTTTATTACATGGAAAAAAAACCCACAACCCTACTTTGTTATAATTCTGATATAGTTCCATCTTCAAGAACTGCGTATCCTTGTGCTTGCCCTCTTTTCCTAATTGAATAATAAGCTCAAGTCTCAGGTCAGAACTTTGGGGCACTACAATGTTGGTCTTTCTGCTGTGCTACAAATTAAATAGATCCAGGTCGTATTGGGAATTTCACTGAATAGCAAACAGGCCCTGAGTTCGCCTTGTGAAAATACAGCCTGGAGAGAGTGGCTGCTATTATAAGAAAATCACAAAAATCAGATGCTGCTGTAGCTTTTCTGGAGGACTGTGAGAGGAGGAGCCCTTAGGTATGAGTGGGAGGCGGTCATGTCCTGGCAGCTACAGGTGACAAGTTTTTGCTGGTCACTGTCATACAAAGCTGCCCTTGGTTCATGCAGGTCAAAGTACCTGACTTTAGGGCAAACCCAAATTGATGCATTGACTGGGATTGTGCCATAGCAGCCTTAGAAACAAGCAATAATACAGGCAGTGTTGGTTCTTATAGATGGTGTTGTCACCTGTCAATCATAGAATGATTTGAATTAAAAGGGACCTTCAAAGTTCATCTAGTACAAGCTGCTGTAATGAGCAGGACATCTTCAACTAGATCAGGTTGCCCAGAGCCGCATCCAGCCTGGCCTTGAATGGCACATCCACCGCCTCTCTGAGCAGCCTGTGCCAGTGTTTTACCACCCTCATTTTAAAGATCTTTTTTCCTCATGTTCAGCCTTTATCTCCCTTTTTTAGTTTAAACCCATCATCCCTCGTTCTGTCACAACAGGCCCTGCTAAAAAGCCTCTCTCCAGTGTCCATCCCTTTATGGATAAGATGACCTATTCAGATGTTTTTTCTTTTCCCTGCAGCAGCCTTGCAGGCCTGTGCAAGCAGATGCAGAGCCACAGTGCTAGAGGACATCACCGCGTTGCGTAGCACACCACCTTCATTGGGTCAGACATAACGCTGGTGGGTTTCAAACAGGGATCACTAGGAGAGCTGAGTTTCTTAGGGTTTTGCTGCCATCTGGTTTAAAACAGATCAGTTAAGAAAGCTGCTGTTTAGAAATTTATTTCATTCACAAAGCTTCCCGTGATTGGTTCGAAGAGTAGCCCAGGCATGACTTAACCAGCACATCAACCTAACGACGCAAAACCCCAAAACCTCGAGACCTGCAGTGCGATGAATGTTTTTCAGACATGTAACATATACCTAAACAAACTTTGTCTGTGCCAGAACGTGATTCTAAATGTCTTGAAAGCAGAAGCTTTTTCCTTTTCAGTAGCTCCTCTGTTGAACAAATGATGGCAAGCTTGTGGAAAAATCTATTGATAGACCTGAAAGGGTTAAGTTATACCTGGTTTTAAGTTAAAATGAGAAATACTTTAGAATTAAGATAATCAGTAAATGAGTGGTCCAAAATATTACTACTTTAAATACTTATTTTTAAATCACATTGAAGAATTAATGTGATTCCTTGCATTAGAAATTTTCTCCCTCCCACCCCAGTGTCTTATGCTGCTCAGGAGTTTTACCTGCATAGTTTATAGATTTAGTAGTCTGATACAGTGCTATGAATTTGTAAACTATTCCTATGATCTAGTATAAATCTGAGGTAGTTTTGGCTACAGCCTGGTTAAGCATACAGCAGGAGGCAGGCTGTCTGCAGACATGCCATGTGCTCGCTGCGGGACTGCCCTTAGCAAGGGGCATTGACCAGCACAGGGCTCTTCTCGGGCAGCTCAGCGGGCTCTGCAGGCTCACCTGGCTTCAGGCCGGAGCTCTGTTGTCTTCTGGAGCAGCTAAAATATGTCTATGTTAAAAGCATATTTGATGGTATGAAGGCATCATTCATCAGTGCCAGATATTTTCATCCACATGGAGCAAAGGGATGAGGGAGTACATGCTGCACTGTAGCTGCAGGAGCTGTTGGCTCATCTTTAGCTGTCCTCCTGCAGGCATGTTGCAGCCCAGAGGTTACAGCTGTGGGCATGATTGAGCTTTTCTGCAAAATCTGAAATAAAACTAGGGTTCCTGAACTTTGGAAAGGGATAGAAGAGTTCTTACAGCAAATAATGGTGGAAGGGAATTTCATCCTGCCTTTCTCTACTCAGACAGGATTTCTCTAAGCTGTTCACAACAGATGTTTGTCTAGCATGTTCTTAAAAACTTCTAGTGAAGAAGAGCCCTCCATTTCCTCAGCAAGCTGTTCCAGTGTTTAACTGTCAATACATTTATACCATGAGAGTATGGTGCAAGAGTTTACCCCAAACAGCCTATCCTTAAACTCCCTTTCAGAGTTTTCTGACTACGAATTGCAGTTTCCTTCCAGATCCTTGAAGGCTGTTCTCATGTTCTCCCCCTCCCTGCTGCCACTGCTTCTCTTTCCATGTTAAGCAAGATAAACTTCATCTCATCACTGTTGTCACCTTATTTTCTTCCATTCTCATCCAGCCTTTCCTAGCTGTTTAGACTCTTGTGGAAGTCTTCCCTCCAGTAATTTCACCCACTGTTCACAAGAGCTGTCTCCCACATAGATGGAGAAATTGTTGGGTGGTTTTTTTTCTGCTCATTTGCTTTCTCACACGGTTTTCCTTTCTCTCTAGCCAAGGTTTCCAACACTAAGCCGTGGTTGTGACAGTTCCTAGCAATATTCATGAAAACAGTGTATATACTTGCAGTCCAACACGATGCAATTTACTCTTGGGGGCACTGAATTCCATTAGAAACACAGGGAAAATACAGGGAAGATAACCACTTACTTGATAGGGAATAATTCAGAGGATTATACAACTGTTGCACCTTGAGCTGTTGTTCATTTCTATATATATACAAGTAGTAGACCATGACCATGTTACCTGTTTTGGATTGCTTCTTCACCCAGTTTATCATCTGCTTCTTCCTCCCCAGAGACGCAGGAGGGGCAGTGAGCCCAGCCTGTTACCTTCTCATCCCTCCTACCTGCAGAGCCTGCTGCCTTACTGCTGTGTTCTTCTGCTAATGGATGTTAGTTCCAGTATTTAACTGCATACTGTGGATAGGCTTTCTCTCTATAGTGGGTGACCTTAAAACTAGATGGAATGACTTGTCAGGGTAAAAGCTTCCTCAGTGCAGGGGTTGAATTGCTGTGGCTGAAGGAGTATTGTTAGGAGCATGCTCCTTCATTTTCCTGCTTTCCTGTGAAGCTAGTGTGCTGCTTCTACCATTACTATTTTTCGTTTGAGAGGATGTATTTCTTGACAGTTGTTCATTCGTCCTCCAGGAAGATGCCGCAGGTGAGAAAGGCCCTTTTTGTGCCATGTCCTAGGTGTTTAAGCAAGGGAATGAAAGGATTTGCCCAGCCTAAACACATTTGTCAGCTCCCTCTCCAGCCAGCTGGTTCTCAGTCTGAGCTCCCAGGCTCAGCTTCAAAGAGGCTAAACCTTAGATGCCCTGCTACTCTTGGTAACATTGCTTTCCACCTAAAAGATTGAATAACCCCTTCACTTGCACCACAAAAAGTAGGTTGTCATAGGGATCCAGGCAAGCAAGGTTGCATATGTCCTTCTCTGGCATGTAGGTTATTACCTAGAGATTGCAGACAGGCAGTTCTGCTGTCTCTGCAAAGCCTCTTCTGTCTTTCAAGAAACAAATAGCCATTGTGGGAGGACAGCAAGTACCAATGTGTGTACACGCTGATGGATGGCTAATCAAGGAGGACCCTTCCGGCAAATGATAGATTTCATTAATTCTGCCTCTTGTTCCCATTTGGAGACCTCAGAACTATTGGGAGACAGTCAGAGTTGTGAGCACAGTTGATGGTTACACACCGACAGTTTCTCTTCTCAGTGCTCAGGCTTGAGTCATTGTCAATCTAATCATTATCTGCTGACTTGTTGCACAAACCCTCATAAGAGTTTCATTGTTCCTGGTTCTCCATATTACAAAAAGTGCTAAGCTTTCCCCTTAACACTGTGCAAAGTATAACCAAAGTGGCTCCATCAAGTTAAGTAGTAATAGTTCAGCTTCTGCAGGGAGAAGTTTAGAGCCCTGACCATTAAATGCAGTTTCTCTGAAGGGAGAAAAAAATGGATCAGCTGTGGCTTTGTTCGTGCTGTTTTAACACCCATATTAGAGAATCCTCCAGATGTTTCTCTCGAATGTGCCCTGTACTGAGGGTAGCAGGCCAGCAACACCACTACTTGTTAAACTGGCAAAAGCATCACATCCCGTGTGTGTAAAGAGTGAGAAACCAGTAACTGCTTGTCATTGCTCACCTGCTTCCTTGATACCAAGAGATGCGATGGTAACAAATGCTGTTTTGAAACTTCACCCCTCAGTGTCCGTGAATTAGCTCTTGCAAGTTGCATGTAAGTGGGAATTAGGAGTGGCTATGAGAGCTGGATACAGTAGAAAGTGAAAGAGCACTTGAGGAATCAGGAAGAAAGATCTGTTTATATTAAATACATACACAATGTATATTTCCCATGGCATTAAGTCCTTGTGATGGTGCCAGAGTGTAAATAGTTTAGTTTCTCATGGAAAAAGTTAAAGTAATTCGGGGGTTAGAGAAAAAGACTGTCTTCTGTGATTGCTGCTGGCAGCAGAACCTGCTCTTTTCCTGCTTCTGCAGTCACGTTCTGTGGACAGGGGAGCTGTGAAAGGCAGTTTCCTGAAAATCAGGGCTTGACAACAGTGGCCTCTACATGCTGCTGCAGCTGCTGCTACTCTTTGTTATTCACCACATGGCTATTGATAGTCTATGAACATCCAAAGGTAAATAGAAATGTAGTAATGCAAAGAGTTAATGGAATTGCCAGTCCGGGATAGTGGTCTCCTGCTCTCATTTTGCAATGTCAGAACTGATAAAGCTTGTTGCAGGCATCACTCTGTTCTGATTATCTGATACAGCCTTCTTTTGAGCATTTTATATCTCAGATGTCAAGCTCTCCTTTTGCAGTGACAGAGGGCTGGTTTAGAATATCTGAAAAAAAGCAAAATCTTTTGTTTTAGCTCTAAAACGCTCTGTTACTTCATTACTTAGTGGGAACTTGTAACTGGAATTCATTTGGTACAGAGACTAACATAGTAACTGAACATAAACGGAGGTGATGTGTTGAAACGGAAGTGGGAAGTGTCTTTGAGTGTTTTAATATTAGTAGTGTGTGTAGTGGGAGCTCCATTGAGCTGCTTTTTATTTAGAGTGCCAGCATATGATGATTCAGAGAATTATTCCCCCCCCCCCATTTTGTGGTGTACTTCATGAACATCAATAAGCACAGCAGAAGACCACTGTGTCTCACAGCCAACAGAGGGGGTGAAGGAAACAGTGGAAAGCTGATTTAAAAAATTACTTGAAGATGGTCTGTCTAACCAGAGGTGTGAGGAATATGAGAGGCACCAGGTACTTGGGAGTAGCGGAGTTCAGGGGCTTGCCATTCCCTGTGCTTGTGTTTGCAAGATGTGAAAACATTTGAAACAATTGTAAGTGAAGTTAATTTGGAAGGGCTGTGGCTGCTTGTCAGGTAATACCTCTGTGTAAGGGAGATAAATTTGCAGGTTGATACCCTGCACAGTTCACCTGGTCTTGGAGGTATTGCGAGAAGTCATCTTTCATTAACAATAGTCATACTTTATGCTTACAGCAGATAGCTTGTAGATACTTATGAACACAGAGCCATAAACTGAAAGGTAAGAGGAAAGGAGTGCAGCATCATTGACTGGTGTATGGGGATGAAATACATGGGTGCTGCGCTGGGAATGGGGCTCTGAAGCACCAATGTACTAGGAGAGGTGGGGGGAGCTGGGTTTGTTCTGCCTTAGTATGAGATGGCTTAAAGGGAGGCCTTATGACTGTTTTCTGCTGCCTAGTGGGAGGGTGTAGAACGGGAGTTGAGGGGCTGTTCTGACAGGTTTGTGGTGATAGGATGACAGCCAACAGACATAAGCTGCAACATGGGAAATAGTGATAAAATAAATGTCTTTTTAAATTTCCCTACCATGAAGATGGTCAAACATTGTACCAGAGCCCCAGTGAGGTTTGGGAGTGTCCATCTTTGAACATACTCAACGATTGGACAGAGGCCAAGGCAACCTCATCCAGCTTCAGAGTAGGACCCAACTTTGAAGTTGGCCCTGCTTTAAGTGGTTGTTTGGAAAGGATGACCTCCAGAAGTCCCTTCCAACCTAAATTATTCCATGATTCATAAACTCTTGACATGCTCAAAGCTGTGCCAGGGTGTGTGTCTCACACATTCATTGTCCATTTGTTTAATTTCTTTTGTTATTTAATCCTCTGGATTTGATTGCACTCCAGTTTTTCTTTTATCTTTGAGGCATACAGTTGGAATGGAGCTCTGTGTTTGTTGAAGCCAGTCCCTGCTGCTGCAACATGCATTCAGCCATGTCCTGGAACCCCATTAATAAGTCTGTTGATGTGGTGATTAGCTGTGTTTGAAAATAGTGGTTTTGTTTATTTAAACATGGGCTCCAGTGCATGCATACAGTCATAGTATCTGCCATCTTTAGTCATCCAGTTGCTCAGTAGCTGTCATAATAGATAAGTTTAGTAGAGATGAGACGCAGAGATAGAGGAAACTGTGCTGAAGTTCATTATTAGTAACTGAAATAGAAGATCAGGTGGTATGAGGAATAGCTTTTTGTTTGGAGGGTAGAGCAGCACTGGAGCAAGCTTCTCGGCAAGGCGGTTGATTCTTCATGCTCAGAGCTTCCTAAGGCTCAGCTGGACAACACCACCACACAAATGATGGTCCCACTTCAAGCAGGAGGTTGGACTGGTGACCTCATGAGGCCCCTTCCTGAATACACTCTTGTGACTTAATGGAGTCTTTTCCATGAACAGTTGAAGAAAATTGCTGCCTTTTTCCACCCTTCCTTACCTGCATTGTGCAAAAGTGATGCCAGGCTCCATGAAGACAGTTATGTCTGCTCCAGCTGTTATTTGTATCACCTATTTTCCTATGCTTTGCAGGTGTACTAGTCAAGAGACGTTTGAAAACACTCATTTTCCTCAAGCAGCTAGGACAAGAATATTTTAGCAAGCTGTCACTTGTTTAGGTCAGAGAAGATAGAGTCAGGTTTGCTGCAGTGTCTGCTTTGGTTTTGAGCTTGGACTGTAGCACTGGAAATGAGGGTTCAGTGTGTCACGTTTGGCAAGCAGAGCACGTTCTGGACACTCAGTGGCAGGTGGGAAAAGCTGAGCTGCCTTTGGAGCAGTGGGTATCTTTCCTTTTGAGAGTGCGGTTATCTCAGCTGCATAGTGTTGGCTGTTTGTCACCAATAGTTAATAAAGACCATAGAAACAAACCCACTTGTCTCCTCTTAAATCCCTGAAGTTAAAGAACTTGAAAATCCAACTGCAAGCATTGAATATTTACTTAGAATATACTGGCTAAGAAGTGAGTAGTATAATTTTCTCTGATTTTTATATTGAAAGCTAATAGAAGGATAGTAAAAGCAAGTTCTAGGAAGTAATATGACTACTGCTTTGCTACAGCTTCCTCCAGAAAATGGCTCTTTAAATAGTGGAGTGTTTTCCTTGTTTCTTTTGTAAATGGAATGGGCTTCTCAATGATAAAAAATTTACAGTTCTTCTGAGTCACTTAGATACAATCAGTCTCTGTAAATCATGCCAAAATGGCAACAAACTTGGATTTTAAGGAAACTTCAGGATTCTGAAAAAGGAATTGCAGAGCAGATGTCCCATGCAGCTGAGGTCTGTTTCCTCAATAAAACATGAACAAAGAATTGGAAGAAAGAAGTGGTCTAAAAAGAATATATATTTCTCCTTAATCCTGCCTAACAACTCCTAAATTCAGGCTTCTCTTTCCTGTGTAACTTCAAATTCGCACTTGGACAGCAATGAAGTTGTTTCTGTCCTCCTTCCTTTCTGTAGCACGTTTGACAACGTGTGACAGTCCTGCATTCAATTTAAGCTGTTTTAATTTTAGCAATCAGCGTTGCGACTGATCTGTTCAAGAATCCTTTTTCTGAGAAAGAAAAAAGGACCCCATATCCCCACACCCCAGGAGATGAGAATTGGAAAGGCATCTCTGGAGTTTTTCCTGAGTTCCTAAGTCCGTGTTAAGAACACTGCCATGGCTTTCCTAACCAGTTCAGCTGCACTGCCATCCAGAAAGGAGTTCGTGAAGTGTGTGCTTGGTTGCAGGCCAGCCCATCAGTGCCTAATGACATTATGTGCTGTGTGGATATACTCAGAAACCACTGTGGATGAATTATATACATAGATGCCTGTTAATACAGTAAGAACAACATTTATTTTGTTGTATGTAATTTATTTCACAAAGTTCACTTACTCACAGGTGAAGCACCAAATTAGCAAAACAAAAGTGGCTGGTAATACTAATAACATTTACAGCAGTCTCAAAGATAAATTCAGCAGTGGCACTGCAGCAGACAGGGATTTATAATACTTGGAATGGGGCTTTCTAATACCTGGAATTTAGAACATTGGCCTCTGAAATGTGATTCGATGCAACTCAGTGAAAACACTTAATAGCTTTTAAGATGCAGTCACCTGGAATAGGCGGCTGTATTTCCTTATGGTGGTGGACTGGTGTGTCACTTCTCTCCATGATATGGCAGTGTGATGGCTTCACAATGCCGAGACAGTTGAAAGTTTTAAATTATAATGTGATTAAATTCTGTACTGTCATCATCTTTTCTCAAACCTTTAATTCATGTGCCAGCTTTATCACCAGTAATAGTGGGAAAATGCTTGGCTGAAGGAAGTATGCCTCTCAGATTATGACTGGTGCTGCTGGGTGATTTCAGCACTTTGCGAATCATGTTGTCAGCCTTGGTTTTGCAGTCTGAGCTCTGGGAATGTGGGTGGCTGCTGTTGTACTGGTGGGCTTGTTCTCCCAGATTACAGTTCATCTTCTGCTTTTCTGCCTTTATCTTGCTTTTAATTACCTGAAGTTATGTTATAAAACTAGCAGAAGTGCATGTTTTGTATAACTCTACAGCATAGTTCCCATTTTGCACAATAGACTTGTCTTTGAGGCTTCTGGCTACTTAAAAATGAACTCCTGTTCATTCCATAACCATGGTTAAAGTGGAGATGAGGACATGCATGTGTGTATGCAAGAGCAGGTTTCTGAGCAGCCTTGTTAACAAACATTTTCTGCATGTGATCAATGGAATGGCAAGTTTTCTTGAAACACAGAAATGGTGTGTCACAAGAACACTGTGGGTGTGATCTTATCAGTTAAACTATGCCTGAATGGTTTCTTGGGTCAGTTTAAGGTACATAAAAGGGTTAATAAAAACCGTATCCAGCTGCATAACTTAAAGGATGGGGGGGGGGGGGGAAGGGGGGGGTGATAAGAAGATGACAAAGCGTAATCCCAAGATGCCCAAACCCA
>WYDI02022870.1:0-30873 GCA_009867235.2 Psittacus erithacus
CCGCGCCCGCCTCCGCCCGCCCGCGCCCGCCCTCGCGCCCGCGGGCGGTGCGGGCCAGGGACGACAGGGGGCGGGGGCCGGAAGTGGGAGCGAGGAGGCGGGGCCTGCGGCGGAAGTGGGCCGGTGGCGGTGCGGAGCGGCGCGGCCGCCATGGGCCGGGTCGGGTTGACGGTGCCGATCTCGCCCAGGTATGGACGATGGCTTCCTCATGGAGGTGTGCGTGGACTCCGTGGAGTCCGCCGTCAACGCGGAGCGCGGAGGTAAGGTCCGGAGGACCCGGGAGAGAGGGCGGCGGTAGCGCGGTGGGCCTCGTTCTGACGTGGTTCTCCCCAGGTGCCGGCAGGATCGAGCTGTGCGCTGGCCTCGTGGAAGGAGGAACCACCCCGAGCATGGGTGAGCTTCGCTCCCGCCCTGCGGTGCTGTCCCCTCTTTTAGGGGTCCCCGTGCCCAGCGCGGCCTCCGGAGCTCCCCTTTTCCTCTCCCCCTTCCTTTTTCCCGCTTTTTCTTCCACTCATCTCCCTTCTCGACGATTTGCCTTTCCCGGTGCCCCTCTTTCCCCCCCGCCCCGATACTGGAGCCGCCGTGGCTGGGTGCTGAGCCGCCTCTTTCCCACCCGCAGGGCTGCTGCAGGTGGTGAAGCAGTGCGTGCGGGTCCCGGTGTTCGTGATGATCCGACCTCGTGGCGGCGATTTCCTCTACTCGGACCGGGAGGTGGAAGTGATGAAAGCCGATATTCGCCTTGCCAAGCTGCACGGGGCTGACGGGCTGGTGTTTGGAGCCCTCACCGAGGATGGGCGCATCGATACCGAGCTCTGCACAGCGTTGCTGGGTAAGAGGGTGCCCAGTCACAAGTGCTGTGCTGAGCTCCATGCGGTATCTACGCTGGGGATGGAAGTTCAGTGCTGCTCTGGTGATGTAGAAAGAGGGTGCTTTGATCTGCTCATCCTGTCTATGGTTTTGCCGTTTCTCTCTGCCTTCTCCAGTCCCATGCATGGTCATACCTGTGAGATGTTAAATAGCTTTTCAGATGTAAGAAGCTTTGCAGACCAAGAGCCACTTCCCCAGGTAGCTCACATAGAAAGAGAGAGGCTTAGGTGAGCTGCTGTGATGGCATCAGGGTATTAAACTGTTGGATTCTCTCTCTTTTTCATTTTCTTTGCCATTTTTTCTATTTTCTTCCCCATCCCTGTTGCAGGTGTCTAGGGTATGTCTTTCCTGGACTTTGGCCTTGTGGGTAACTAGCAACTCATGTTCATTCTTTCTTCTGACATACCCAGTGAGAAAATGCAGTGACGTAACTGGAAATGTGTAAAAGGCTATTGGAGCTGCAGTGGGAAAATGTTAGTCCAGACCCCTGACATGTAGAGAGAAGTTTGCTTCCTCATCTTTTCTGTGAGCTACAGCCAAAGCTAAAGAGGGATGAGCCCTTCCCTGGTGACGTGGTGCTGAGGTTCTTGTGTGAAGGTGAATGTGCTGTAGGGAGTGCAGCAAAAGAGGAGGGTTTTGCCAAGATTTGCCTCTGCTAGAGCAATGAGATGCTGTGCTGGAAGCAGTGTTTTTAGAGAAGCAGACAGTTAGGCTTCTTTTCGTAGAAGTAAGTAAGCTTTGCACAGTAAATAGAGCCCTGCAGGTGAGGTTTGCTGTGGTCTGAGAGCAGAAGTTGTAGATAGTGAAAGAAATAATAAAAACCAGCTCTCCTGCTTTGAAAGACTGCTGATGCCATCCCTTCCACAGGTAGATGATACAACTTCCCTGCTTTTCTGCAGAGAAAGACATCTCTGGTGGGGGTGAGGCTTCTGCATGATCCAGATGAGATGGGAGATGTTAGTGTTACTCATAAAAACAGAGGTTTGTTGCTTTCTCAAAGGGCTGAAGAACTCCTTTCCACCAAAGAGCAGCAGCTGCATTGTTCCTAGAAAGTACTGGGATTTTCCTGAGCTCCCCAGGAATGGCATGAGAAGCATCTGCCCTGTTTCACCTCGTGTTTTTCTGCTTCTAGCACAAGGGGCATTCTGTACCACCCTGACTGACCGTATGTCTTCTTATTGCAGCGGTGTGCCGTCCCCTGCCAGTCACATTTCACCGAGGTGAGTGGCACCAGCCTCTGCCCCGCTGCCAAGGGAAAGTGGGGCTGAGAGGGAGCTGGAGCTGAGCTTAAATGCTCTTTGGCAAGGGGAAAGCTCTGCAAGAGCAGGCTGTGGCTGTGCTGATCCTCCAGGAGGTGAAAGGCCCAGGGTCTCCAGGCTTGGGGGGCTGTGTTGCTGTCCTGTGTGGAGAGGAGGTGCTTGAGGAGCTGAGCATGGGGGCCCTACCATTGCTGCAAGGGGGACATTATAGTCAGTAGCTGTGGCTCCCCGCGGGGCAGTCACTGTGAGAAGGACCCTTCCTGTTGTTTTGTCCTGAGCTGTTTAAGAGCATGAGGAGCTAAGTGATTTCTGAGCTGTTGTGTTGGTCCTTCAGCCTTTGACATGGTGCATGACCCCCTGGTGGCACTGGAGACCCTGATTTCTCTGGGGTTTGAGCGGGTGCTGACAAGTGGCTGCGACAGCTCAGCATTGGAAGGATTATCCTTAATCAAGAGGCTTGCAGAGCAGGTACGTGTTCCCAGTGCTCCCCTGGATTACTATGTCTTCTTCCTGGGTGTTTCTTGGAGCCAGCTCCTTTATGGTGACTCTTATTTTTGCAAGGGAACTTCTGTCAGGGAGCACTTGTCCTAAGTCAGTTTTCCCAAGTCCACGTGGGCTGGACCCCAGAGTCTTCACAGCAAAGACTGGTTGGGTTATTCTTGCTCACAGACGGGGAGGAGGGTGGTAGAAGTTGGCTTCAGTAGCTGATGGGATTAACCCATGCACACAGCAAAGTGAGGTCCTTGCTGGCGGTCTCACAGTTCTTGTTAGGAAAATGGTACGGATGTACCTGAGAAATGGCCACGTGAGATACAGAGATAGAAGGAAATGGTGACAAGTTGTCTTAACTGTAACTGCATTTTATTCTTCACTATTCCTTGTAAAACATTAATAGTGCAAAATAAGTGGGTGGGAGTATATAAATTGTAAGCTGTGGTAGCATCCATGAGCTTACGGAAGATGCTGCATGTAAGGTTTCTTTGCTGCCCCACAAATGCACTTGTGGATGTGGTGCTGAGCAGTATCACTAACATGTTATTCTTTTTCCAGGCGAAGGGAAGAATTGTTGTGGTGCCAGGTAATGCTTTTTTTTACTGTCATCTGTAGCAGGTCCTGTAGACCTTAAGCCCCTGCTTCCTAGCCTTTTGTGCTGGGATGTGCAGTGTGAGTGAAGGCCACGCAGCCAGCTGGGGATGGCAGAGCCCTGCAGCTGCTGATCCAGAGGATTTGGGGACAGATCTAGATCTGTGGGAGAGCATGAACCAAGGCTTCTCCCATCACTTTTCACTGCCTGGGTCTCCATTGTCCCAAAGGCTGTCTTTTCCCTTCAGCATAGGTGGTTTTTGTCCCTTAAGGGGTAGGTCCCAGCGTGATATCAGGTCTGGGGCAGTGCCGTCTGTGCTCTGTGTGACATCTCGATTCTTCCCACCAGGGGGTGGCATCACAGAGCGCAACCTGCAAAGGATTCTGGAAGGCTCCACTGCTTCTGAGTTTCACTGCTCGGCTCGCTCAGCCCGCGACTCGGGGATGAAGTTCAGGTAGCTGATTATTTAGTTCTATTTGTTAGCGAAACCTGTACAGGGGAAAAGCTGGATTAATGGGAACGTGAGTTTGTAGAACCGGCATAAACTTCAACCAGCTTCCTGGGAGCTAATTGCGCTCTTATGGTTGGGATCATGATGCATGGCTCTGTATTCTGCAGTATGTGAATCCAGCGATGCTCCTTATCTGGACGTGAGCTCTGTGCAGACCTGATCCCTTAGAGCATTTCTTCTGCTACTGCTACCCTAGGACTCGTGAGTGCGCTTGTATCGCACTCGGGAGGGCAGGTTCTGGTGTAGTTGCCTTAAACCTTTAACACAAGCATGTAGAATTTGGGAGGCCAGTGGGGAATGGCTTACATTTGTCCACAGGTCTGCGCTGGGTTTCTGTTAATGCTGTTGTTTCTTGCCTTTGGGTTAGACTTATTTCTGTTACTGTCTCATTTTGGTTTAGGTGATACCAGCAGCTTCTGTGGTCACTGCTGAGACTAGGGAAGATTGTGGGTTTTTCTTACTGTCTTACTTGTCTGTATAACCTACAGATAGTAACCAGTGGTTTTCCTGACAGGAATCCAAATGTTGCCATGGGAGCATCCTTCTCTGCCCCTGAGTACTCCATAAAGGTGGCTGATGTTGCCAAAGTGAGGACCCTGAATGCAATTGCAAAGAACATTCTGTAGTGGAAGGCACGGTGCTGGGACAAGAGCACTGGAACTCCAGGGTCTTCCCTGCCACATGGACAGATGGGTACTGCTTCCGTCCTCAGGCTGCAGAGGATGCAAACTAGGTGATGGAGCCTGACATCTCCTCCCTTGGCTTCCCATGAATGACTAGTCCCTGGCCTGGAAACTTATGTTGGCCATTTTAAATAAAAGGACTCATTCCCAGATGTTGCAGCAACAAGGTGTTGGGCATTATCTGGGAGGAAGGAAGCTGCGCAAGCAGGGGGACTGAATTGTGTAGCACTGCATGTGATTGTCAAATAAACACTGCAGCTGCCCCCCTGTTTCTGTGCTTTTTGATTTATTTGTGTTTTACAAGCGTGACTGTGATGGGTGTTACATAGCCTGAATTAATCAAGCCTCTGCTGCACCAGAGGAGAATACAATCATGTCCAGAATGCTGGGGAGGAAAACAGGTACAGCTGGAAAAAAAGCCTGCTCTGGTCAGCCAGTAAGATAGCTGGGGGTTAGCAGCGCAGCAGCTGCAAGAGTGATACGTAAAGGTGGTGACATGTTAAATTCTAATGGGAAGGAGCTTCTTCG
The DNA here is from genome assembly GCA_009867235.2 of Psittacus erithacus. NCBI lineage: Eukaryota > Metazoa > Chordata > Aves > Psittaciformes > Psittacidae > Psittacus > Psittacus erithacus. The sequence goes on from WYDI02022870.1 coordinate 4,933, forward strand.
TATCTGGCTGATCTGGTGAAGGGCTTCAATTGTGAGTGCTTATGGGCATATGACGGAATACCTTGGAAAGACAAGGTGCTTCTACTGAGGGAGTTTTCAGGTCCTTTTCCCAGCATGAAGCACTAACTCCTTGTTCTCCGGATTGTGCTCAGTGGAGTGTGGCTGTTGGGTTATTGCTGCCTACATGGAAGCCTTAGTTACCCTTCAAAATACCCACCAAAAGATCTGGGCGGCATCAGAGTTATCCATTAAAAGAGTTGAGACCCAGAGGGAAAGCACTTTTATTGCTGCCTGCTCTTCTATAAGTGATACAAAAGCTTAAGAGAATCCCCCTGACAGCAGAGATAGCAGACCTTCTTGGGAAGCAAAAACCAGTTTTGGATGTCTGCCCATCCTTGCGATAGCATACAGCCTGTGAGGATGTACAGGAAAATGTAATATTTGACAAGGTGGCAGCACCTTTTGTCACCTTGAACAGAATCAGGTCATTGAATACTTATAACCAGGGCGTATCTGCGGCTCAGGTGGCATTCACCCTTCACACATATCCGTCAGAGGTATTGGTGTCGCTCCAAGACACGTCCTGGGAATGTAAGTAGTAGTTCTCAACACAGGAGCTGGGAAGAGAATGTGTATCAACTCAGTGCTGATGTCAGAGCCTGCTTTGGCACTGATAGATGTGCAGGCAACAGGAAGGAAAGAAGAAGAAATGATTAAATTTGTGGTTGTTGGTCAATAGTAGTTCAGAATACGTAATTTAAGAGTTCATGGCTTATGTTGTAAGATATCATGAGTCATGGTGATGATTAAGATACCAGTAGCTGAGTTAATGTGAGTGTTCTGCTGACACAGCCCTCCAGCAGTACAAACACAGGTTTTTTTTTTCTTTCCTTTTGTCTACATTTATAGAAAAAGGGATACAAAAAGAGGTTTGGGGTTAGACATGGGGTTACAGCGGAACCGAGCCGAGAAACAAACCCTTCAGAGGCAGCAATAAGCAGTGAGGGCTGGAATAACTTGTCGATTGCCTTGCAGAAGCCTTTGTCCTGGACCAGATCCTGTGTGAGACAGTTCTGAAGCAATGCGTAATTTTGAAAACCTAATTTATAAGATGGTGGACAGCAGATGGGTAAAGGCAGGAGAGCACAGGGAAATGGTGTGGTATTGTTGGCTAAAGAGCTCTTTCCACTTTGATTAACTTGGTCCCAGTGAATATTTTCTGGGTATTGTAGTGAAAGAAGTTTTATGGAAGGAACTGGAGGACAGTAAGGTGGATTTGTGAGTTTTTAGGAGCATGTCCCAGGTATGTGGGTAGAGGAAGGGAGAAAGTGCTTGCTTTGAACGTTAAAAGATGGTTGGCATCCAGTGCTGAGCAAAGCACTTCTGCTGTGAATGAGAGACCAAAGATGGGGTGAGAATGGGCTGTGGCATCCTGAAAACGCGACAAGTGATGGGACTGGACATTAAATAGGAAGGTGTCATGAGCAAGTGGCAGCAGTGCTGCAGGTAGGTATGAGCAAGGCCACAGGACGCCTATGCCAGCAGAAAGAATCCCATCAGCACTCTGGAGAAGGACTGAGGAAGTGACTGATTCATTCACTCTTTATCTGTTGCTGCTTTTGCCAGCAGTGTATTGGTTCTGGCCTGAAGGACCCAGCGCTAGGGGTAGCTTTATTTAGGAAAACAAGTGGATTTAATCTGAGAAACCAATAATAATTAACCAATGAACTGAACATTGAACCCTTCTCTGGTATTAATGATAAGGGGGTTGTTCGTGAGCAATTGCTCATTGTATCATCCTTGACTTCTAAGTTACCTACTAAATCTATGAACAATGAGACAGCAGAATTCTTGCAATCACCCTACAGTCCCCTTTTACCTACTGGTTCTCAAGAACATGCATGATGAAGCACATTCAGTTCTGGCCTTAGAGTAGCACCATCTGTATCTGCCCCCACACTTCCACTTTGCTAAGCAGCAGGGTGATGATTTCGTGTCAGTCGTCCTCCACAGGAATGGTCCTCTGGCCATCTCAGATGTTGGGGGCTGCCTTACAATGAAGATTCAGTCTCATTTGGGTTTTGTGGTCAGGCAGCTGCTGTAACATCCAGACAGCACAGAGGTGTGGGAAAGAGAGAAGCAAAAGGGAGAGCTGGGAAAGTCTGCAGGCCAGAAGAAGCTAGTAAGAGGAACCTAGACCCTGGAGACACAAAGACCACCGCAGCATGCGGTCAGCTCAGCTACCAGATGCTGCAAGTTCCTAGGCCTGGAGCACTGCTGGTGTCCTGGGCCACCGTGCTGAGTGGCACATGAGAAAAAGGGTCCTGTCATCTTCGGCTTCTGAAGGATGAGCCTTTGCTGGGCTTTTTGGCGGCATTCAGCAGGCTTGTTCTGGCAGGAGATGTTTGTTGCGCCAAAGTAGTGTCTTTAGTGGGTCCATACGAGCTCATTGCTGTTGGTGTGCACTGATGAAGACTGTGATTTCTGAGCAATAGCTGTGATTTCCTGCAGTGACTCTGGGAAAGTGGGTTCCATACATCTCCCCTTTGATCTCTTTCTTCCTCAGTTCCCTTCCCCAGAGCACATGTGGATTCCAAAGCCCCTTTGGTCACTGCTTGGTGTGTGGTGTTGTGCAATAGCACAAAGTTAACAATTAACTGCGTACATAGGGGATTTTGTCCCAGCACCACCTGAGGGTGTATAGGGACTTTTGTCCCAAGCATCCACCCAGGGCTCTCACAGCCAGGCACAGCAAGGGGAAAGAGCCGCTGCCTCCTCTCCTGAGCCATGTCGGCAGCCCTGGACGAATTCTGTGGCTCTGTCTTTTGGGTAAGTGACTGCATCACCCCCATTGCTTGTTCTTGCTGTAGGACACTTAGTGGAAGGGACAGCAGTAGATCCCAAGGCTTCTTCATCCAGTGGGACCCAACTGCCTGCGGCCAGCAGAGATTTTGCTATTTATCCAGGACTGCCATGGCACTGAGCGCTGTGCACAGCCTGTGCGGTGTCAATGTAAATGATAGTTCCCTGATTGAGCCCTGTCCTGTTTTAGCCCTGCAGCCCAGCTGGGAACACAGGGTAACATTTTGGAGAATGATTTGGGTCCAGCTGTTGCAGCTGGCTTGGGTCGGCAAGTGGTGGTTGTGGAGGAGGCTCTCCCAGGTTCAGGCAGATAGATGAGTAGGGGGACATCACCTGGGATCTTGGCTGAGTGCTGAAATGCTCTGCCAGGAAAGTGGGTGTTGAGGAGAGGGGTATGATGGGGTGGACCGGGGTGGGTAAGTGCTACAGAAATGCTGGCTCTTGTGCTGTGAGGGTCGAGCAATCCCAAGTGACTTGGTTGTCTGCCTTTGCTGCCCCCAGAATGCCTCCTACCTCAATCGTCCAGATGCCGACCTGCCAGTGTGTTTCCAGCAGACTGTGCTGGTCTGGATCCCCCTTGGCTTTTTGTGGATTTTGGGTCCATGGCAGGTCCTGCCTATGTGTAAATCCAGAGACAAGAAATCATCTGCGACCAAACTCTACATCATTAAACAGGTAGAGTGGGAATGAGGGGGCACAGATGGCAGGCGGCAGCAGCCTGGAATGGAGGGGTGGTAAGTGGAAACCGTCTGGGCTGGAGTCAGGTGTGGGATGGAGAGATGAGAAGTGTAGCAGAGAAGGGGCAATGTGCTAGGGCACCATCTGGGCCAGAGGGGATAACAGAGCTGGGATACACTGGGAGGGAGGGCAGAAGTGTGTACTGGGGTCTCTCATCTTGTGGGCTCTTGCCTTCCAAGTCTAAAATGTGTTAGTGCTCCTGTGGCAGTGCTCCAGCTCCACAGGGCTCTAGAAACCTCTCCCAGGCCACATTTGGGTTGGAAAGCGTGTAATGGTGTATGGGACAGTGCTTTTATGCCCAACCTTGTTGTCCCATTGGTTCCCAGTCCCGCAAGCAGGCTGGGTCTCCCCTAATGGCTGCTCCCCTCTCCCTGCAGGTGCTGACAACCTTGCTGATGCTGACGGCAGTGGCAGAGCTGGTCCTGACCGTGGTAGAGGGGGCAGAGCAGGACCCCCTGCCAGCCGTGCAGTACACAAACCCCAGCCTGTACATTGCCACCTGGGTAAGGGATCAGCCGGTCAGTGTGCTGTGTCAGGGTGTGAGATCACAGGGCCAAGCAGCAGAACACTCCTTTAGCACAGAGATCAGCGGGAAACCATGCCCACAAGATAGATGTAGCCTGGAAAGTGGGTAGGGACTAGCACCAACCTGGCGTGGGTGGTGCATGAGGGTGATGGTGTTGGGGGCAGGTGTCTGCTTGTACAGTGCTCCTCCTTTTGTCCTTAAATCTGGCATGGGTACTGTGCCTGTAGGAGCAGCTGAGATTTCTGGCAGAAGCCTTGGCAGCAGCAGCGTGGGATTCACAGGACTGATTGCACAGCATGAACGTCAGGCCATGGCTTGCTGCTCTGATGTCTCACAGCTTCCCATGGGTTGATGCTCAGTTTTGTACAGACAGTTGGGAAGTGCCACAGGATACCTAGGAATTGAAGAGAACTGAAGACATAAGAGCTATTAGCTCCATGGAATATGCGCATGGAAGTTGCAGATATCTTGTGTGAGACATGGGATATTCTAACAGTCTTAAAGCCAAAATATTCAAGAGCTACACTTAAAAGCAAAAGTAACCCCTGCTTGCTATCTTTCATATTTTGTCATGTCATTTATTTTCACCTGCAGAGCTCATGTGAGATTGTAAGGCAAGGGAACTGCTCAGGGAGGTTGCATTACTGGGACCCTGGCCTGGCTTTAGTTCCAGGTCTGAAGGCAAAATGCAGGAGACAGGGTGTGACACCTCACAGCTGGGCATGTCTGAAAATTTGGGGTGAGAACAACTGAAAAGAGGGTACCCTGCCGTGATGTGAGGGCACCTTCAGCCCTTGCTTTTCCCATGAGGAGCCTGATCTTATGTCTTCTTCAAATAAACCTTTGCACTACGCAATTAACTCCAAAGCTTACATAGGGTTGGCAGTGAGCTTGGGCACTGGGAGCTCAGTGTCTTCAAGGCAGTGAATCCCAGCAGATCACATGCACTGGCATCCCAGGATGCTCCAAAGGCAGGTTTAGAGCCCAGACCCAGTCCTGCAACCTTACCATAACCTCTGATTTTCCTTCCCCCAGCTCCTGGCTCTGCTGATCCATGATGCGCGACGCTTCTGCTTGCGCAGAGACTCAGGGATACTTTTCTGCTTCTGGACACTGTCCCTGCTCTGTGGCACATTGCCGTTCCAGTCACTCCTCCGGAGAGCCCTGCAGGTTGGGTTTGGCAGGAAGCTCTCTGCTTCTGCATGGTCTCATTCTGTCCCCAAATGAAGTCCCTTCAGACTTCACCTCTTGACAAGCTCTCAGTGGTGTCACTGAGGTCCCAGCTGCCCTAGGGACCTTGGGGAACCAGAAAAGACCTGAGAAAGAGTTGCTGTTTGAATGGATCCTGTCTCTCTGGGGAGGCATAGGCTGTCCAGGGCCAATTTCTCCTCTTGCTTACTTAAGGGAGGAAGTCAGGGAAAAGCAAGGAGGGGTGGTGAAGGGAAGCTGAGCCAGGACCCAGAGCAAGTTTTGCACAGGCCTGTTGGGCTCAGCTGTGTTCACTGTCTTGGGGGTGACCCTTGTCTCTGAGCACCAGATGGCCTTGAGACAAGCTCCAGCAGTCACCCTGGACTCTTTGTTCTTGCAGGCACCAATCTCTGATGTGCCACGGTTTGTCCTTTTCTTCATCTCCTATGGGCTCCAGCTGCTGCTCTTCCTTGTCTCCGGCTTCTCAGACATTGCCCCAGAAACAAAGGAAATCAAGAAGAAGGTGCGGGGTCCATGTGGGAGTGGGCTCGGGGCTCAGGATACCACATCCTGGCTGGTGTTGCGTGAGGCAGGGTGAGCTCCATACAGACTCCTCCTGGCCCCTGTGGGAGGGAAGATCTGAGGGCTTCAGCAAGGGCCACAGCAGGAGCTGGAGTCTGCAGCCTGGAGCATCTGTATGTGTGTCCAAGCAGGGCTGCTTCTGGCTGTGAGATGGGTTGGAGTTGGCACAATTTGAAACCTCTGTGGTTCCCTAATGGCTGGGAATGCTGAGTCAGCTCTTGTCTACACCATTGACCCCTCAGCATCAATGCTGTCTTGGTTTGTACCCTAGAACCCAGAGGTGACGGCCTCCTTCCTGAGCTGCATCACCTTTGAATGGTACAGCAGGTAAGCAGGGCCATGCGGGAGGTTGAGCTGATGAAAGGCAGGGGTGCTTTAGAGCTGGCCCAGCCCTCTTTGGGGGGGCTATCAGCACAGGATGCTTGGAGGTAGTAGTGACAGGTACCGCCTTCAGTGGTGATTTCACACAGCAGTGAACTCACATAGCCTGAGTTCAGGGTTGTGAAGGCTCTGCATTTGCAGCAAGGATTCTCCAACTGGTGTAGAGCAGAAACTTGCTGAAGGGAGGTTTCTCTGTCCCACAGCATGGTTTTCAAGGGCTATCGCAAGCCCTTGGAGATAGAGGATATCTGGGAATTGAAAGCTAAAGACAAGACGCAGTCTATTTACACTGTTTTCGAGAAGAACATGAAGACTGCAGTGAGAAAGGCCCAAGCAGAGCTGGAGAAACGGAAACGCAAGAAAAGACGACGGGAAGGTGACTTGGACCGTGAAAACAACATAAGCAAGGCCCAAAGCCAAGACATACTCGTGCTGGTAAATCCCTTCTTACTCTTGTCCTTGCATGGGACTGAGAGATCCAGGTCCAGCCTTGGGGATTAGGGTCACCTCACCTCCCTGCAGTCCCCTTTGCTGCAGGGCCATGGGCAAGGATGGGGAAAGCTATCACAGGATCTTCCCTGTATTCAGCAGATCCCCATGTTTTGAGAGACCAAGAAAGTCTCCATCCTTCTGCCCTACAGGAAGACAGGAACCACCCTCAAATCTGCAGTACAAGCAGCTCCCTTATCTCAGTCTTTCCTTAGCTCAGATACCTCCTAGCAACATCACTCTATGATTGCCCCTGGTCTCTGATTCTTCCTCGGGTGCCTGATTTTTGTTGTGAGAGGTTCTGGGTTTTGCAATTGTCTTTTCCACACCAAAGAGGTGTTAGTACTGGGGGTGTACGATGTGAGCACAGGTCAGTGAGAGGGAATGTGATGGGAGGTAAAGCTAAGGCTTCATTGAGGATACCGGGTCTGGGGTCTGTGGCACTGCCCTGAGAGCATCCTTGCAGGTGCAGGGAGCCCACACAACCAGCTCCTTTACTTCTGTGTGGGCTTTCCTCTAGGAGGAGAAGCAGCCAAAGAAGAAGAAGGGAGACAAAGGGGACTTGGGCTCTCGCAAGGACTACCCCAGGGGCTGGCTGATAAAAACCCTGTGCAAGACCTTCTGGCAGAACCTCCTGCTGTCTGTGGCTTTCAAGCTGGTGCATGATGTAATTGTGTTTGTCAGCCCCCAGCTGCTCAAGTGAGTCCCTTCTCCCTGTCTGCATCCATGCTCTGTCCTTTGCCAGTGTCCATGTCTGGTTTTGCACCCAGCCAGCCCCACCACCTCCCTGTGTGCACTGCATCCAACTCCACCATCTCCATCTCCCAGCCCCACACCCTGGGGACCTTTTGTGCCCTCACTGAAGATGTGAGAATATGCTGGGTTACGCAGTTCTTCATTAAACTACACAGTTTAAAGAAGAACTGCTCAGAGCTGGCTGCCAGCTCTTACAGATTGTGTCTTGCTTTCGGCTTCCTCCATCATTTGTTACACAATCCTGCTCCTTCCTTGGAGACAGTCTCTTCTTTCAGCCCTTCATGAGTTAGCCCATTTCAGCCCAACAGGACCTGCCCAGTTTGTTCTGCAGTGCTGCACAGTCTCTGTGGATGATCTGACATTAGTTACCCACTCCTGAATGTGAAATGCAGCATCCCTGGCCCAACAGGGACACCCAGCAGAGCAGAAGTCCCCAGCTTGCTGAGCATTGAGCCAGCTGGTCTGGGTCTCTGTCACTGCTCTCATGAGGGTCCTCTCCCTGTGCTGGTTTGGAGAATCCTGCTTGGGTCTGTCTCAATAGGATGGGAGCTTCATGGACTTCTTTACTCTCCAGGCTGCTGATCGCCTTTGTGACGGATGAGGAGTCCTTTGCTTGGCAAGGCTATGTGTATGCCATCCTGCTCTTCCTGTCAGCGCTGATCCAGTCCCTCTGCCTGCAGCAGTACTTCACCTTGTGCTTCCATCTTGGCATACAAGTGCGTGCCAGTCTTATCGCTGCCATCTACAAGAAGGTTGGTATAGCCCTGTTGTCTTCCCCTGTTGGCTTCCTCTAAGCTGTGCTGAGGATACCGGCATCTGCCCCATCAATGTAAGGGCAACTGGGGTTTATGCCTTTTACTTCCTAGGAAGGCACAGGAGAGCTTGGCTTGTGGGACACCCACCCAGCATTGGGGGCACTGTTGGTGCTAGTTCTGGGACCTGCATGCTGCCACCCTGTGCTTGAGAGCTACCAGGGGATGAGAGAGGCTTCTCCTCAGGGCAGCTGCTGCTAGGATTGCTGCATGGGGACTTGTTTCTTTGCCCCCAGCATTCAGTGGCTCCTGGTGTGTAGGCAGTGATGACAGCACCTACGATCAGCAGAGGCACCAGGACCAAACCTAAGAGCAGTTTCCACCTGGCCTAATTCCCTGCTCTGCACCATGCTGCCGGCATCCCCGCTGCCCCCAGCCTGGCTTGCAGTGACTGTGCTTTCTCTCTCCAGTCACTCGTCTTGTCCGGTGCCACCCGCAAGGAGTCTACAGTGGGAGAGACTGTGAATCTGATGTCGGCTGATGCCCAGAGGTTCATGGACATGGCCAACTTTGTTCACCAGCTGTGGTCATCCCCCCTGCAAATCATCCTGTCCATTGTCTTCCTGTGGGGAGAGCTGGGCCCCTCTGTCCTGGCTGGCCTTGCAGTCATGGTGCTGCTCATCCCCATAAATGGGTTCCTGATTGCGAAGTCCAAAACCATCCAGGTCAGTGATGGGTGCAAGATCCTCCCTGGCCTCACACTCCTGAGGCTCACTGTTGCTCCCCTCACTCATTTCCACCCTTCCTTCCCTTTCCTGTTTTGCTGCAGAACTTTCCCAGCCTAGGAAGTTTATGTGACTTGGGCTGGGGTGTCTCTAGTCTGAGCAAAGGGGTGATCAGCTGAGATGGGCTGGAGGCAGGTGAGACCTGTTCTGCCATCACACCTGATCTTGAACAGGGCTGAGAGCAGCCTTGAGGGCTGAAAGTGAGATATCACCAACCATAAAATAAAGCTTTAGCTCCTACATGATGACATGGTGCTATTTTAACCCATGTTGCCCAGGACCCCAGGAAACCAAGGTCCAGCTTTGTGGGATGGCTTCCCTGGGCTCTGGAGCTCTCCTCTCCCTTCTCTGTGGCAGCCCACAGATATTGCAAAGGGTGAGCTGCTGTCTGGTTTAGGTCACCTCTGGTTCTTCCTTTTGTAGGTGAGAAACATGAAGAACAAGGATGAACGTATGAAAATAATGAGTGAGATCCTCAACGGAATCAAGGTGAGCAGTGGGGTGGAGATCCCCAGGCAGCTGCTGCGCCCGTCTTCTTGGTGCGCTGTACCTGGGGGTATCACGCCAGTATAACCCTACAGCACCAGTGTTATAGTCTAGTTTGGGGCCCTCGTCTCTGCAGTTCCCTTGGCTTCCTCACCTTTTGAAAGATTGGATAGGGAATAGCTCTGGGTACCTGGAACAAGACTTGGAAGCCAAGAGAGGGTTTTCTGGAGGTTTCCTGGGTGGCTGTGGTGCTGAGCTGGCTGCCATGGTGCAGAAGGGTTCGCAGTGACCTGTAAGCCAAGGATGAGGCAGTGGGTGTGCTGTGGGGAAGTGCTATAACCTATGGGGCAGTTCAGGAGAGGGGAGATGCAGTGGCCAAACAGGCTTCTGAGCAAGCCAGGAGCTGGAGATGAAGGTGCTGGCCATCAGTGGGCTGAGTGTGGGTGTTGGCATTCCCGTGAGGCCAGCATCTGATCATGCTGCTCATCCAACAGATCCTGAAGCTTTTTGCCTGGGAGCCCTCATTTGAGAAGCGAGTCAATGAGATCCGGGCATGTGAGCTCAAGGACTTGTTGAACTTCAGTTACCTGCAGGCAGTCTCTGTGTTTGCCTTCACGTGTGCCCCCTTCCTGGTGAGTGCCAGCAGGCCTGGGGAGGGCTGCACCTTCCTCAGAGCTGGGGTTGCGCTGTGTCCAAGGGGGTGGGAAAGACTGGGAATCTCAGCTGGAGTGCTTCTGCAGCAAGGAAGGGGCTGGCTTACAGATGCTTGGGATGCAGAGCATGGTCCTGGCTGCTGGCAGGAGAGTGTGGTGGAAAGGAGTCCCATCAGAGTGGTGAGATGGGGCCCAAAGAGGAAGGGAAGCAGGAGGGGAACAGGTCCCCAGGAGAAAGGCACTGCTGAGGCCTTAGGGTATCACGAGGGTCTGGGCTGCACTCATCCACACTGATGGTGCCTTTCCCTGCTATCTGTTGTAGGTCTCCTTGGCCAGCTTTGCTGTCTACGTGATGGTGGATGAGAACAACGTCCTGGATGCACAGAAGGCCTTTACTGCAATCTCCCTTTTCAATGTGCTGCGCTTCCCCATGACCATGCTGCCCCTGGTCCTCTCTTCCTTGGTGCAGGTCAGCCCTCACATTGGGCACAGGGATATTATGATCCTTCTGCCCACACCAGCACATGAGGCTCACATGTGTGTTGGGCCTTGGGTAGCCAGGGGTCAGTGCATGGGATTCTGTGTGCAGTGGGGTGGGACAGGGCTCACATAAGTGACACAGGAGCTCAGAGATTGGGGCTGGTGTCAGGCGAGGGCTGTGTGTATGAGGTGCTTTGCTTATGGGGCCATCCTCTTTCTGCCACGGCAGACCAACGTGTCAACTGTGAGGCTGGAGCGCTACCTGGGGGGAGAAAACCTGGACACCTCAGCCATCCACCACAGCCCCATTGAAGGCAGGTTACTCCCTGTGGGTCATGGGCTGGACCAACTTTTGTGCTTTCCCAGCCCTGAGAGGTGGCTCTTTTCTGACAGGCAGCGCCGTGCTTTTCTCTGAGGCCACCTTTGCCTGGGAGCAGGATGGGGACGCTGCAATAAGAGAGTGAGTGCTCTGTGCCGTGCGGAGGGCAGATGGGTGGGGATTGGGAGTCTTTCTGTGTGTCATTTGAGGCTGGGAGTCACCTCTGACAGTGCTGCTGGAAGTGAGTGCTCCAGAGACACTGCTCTGTGCTGGTCACATGCAGGAGCTGGAGGGTGACCTGGCAGTGCTCATGCCCTCCTGTCTTTGCAGTGTCAACCTGAACATCACACCTGGGAGCCTTGTGGCCGTGGTGGGGGCTGTGGGCTCAGGAAAGTCTTCGCTGGTGTCAGCCATGCTTGGGGAGATGGAGCATATCAAGGGACACATTAACATCCAGGTGAGAGGAGCTGGAACAGGAGGCTGCTTGGGAGCTCAGTGGGGAGACAGCAGGGCAGGGCTGGTCATAGAGTGGTGCCTATGGGCAAGGACAGGCTGCAGGAGGTGGCTGTGCTCAGGCTGATGCTCTGATGAGGCAGCTCTTCTTGCCTCTCTCTTTCCAGGGCTCCCTAGCTTATGTCCCGCAGCAGGCCTGGATCCAGAATGCCACACTGAAAGACAATATCCTTTTTGGGTCAGAACTGGATGAAGCCAGGTATCAGCAGGTCATCAAAGCCTGCGCTCTCCTTCCAGACCTGGAACTGCTGCCTGCAGGTGACCAGACAGAGATTGGAGAGAAGGTATCAGCCCTGGGCACTATGGGTCGTCAGAGCACCTGCAGCAGAGAACAGAGCTGTTGCTCTGAGCTAGCCCAGTGCTCAGAGATGTCCTTTCCCTTCCAGGGCATTAACCTCAGCGGGGGCCAGAAGCAGCGAGTCAGCCTGGCCCGGGCAGTGTATAGCAATGCAAACATCTATGTCCTGGATGACCCGTTGTCTGCCGTGGATGCTCACGTCGGCAAGTACCTCTTTGAGCATGTGCTGGGGCCAAAAGGGCTGCTGCAAAATAAGGTGAGCACCCCTGCCCTTCCTACCACCTGGCCAGGCAGGGATGACACTGGAATGGTGATGACCATTTAGGAAGCCTGAGGTTGCTTGCTTGGAAACAGAGGGGTCCTGTGGCTTTCACCTGGAGCTGCAGCAAGCAGGAGCGGCCTCATGGGTCCGCAGGGAGGGGTGCCCTGTGTCCCTTTAGCCAGGTGTTGATCAGCAGAGAGGTCCACAAGTAGGGGGTGGAGAGCCTGCAAGCCCAAGCCTGGGGGCCACAGAGTACTCTGATGCTCACTACCCTGCAACCACTTTATTGCAGACACGGATCTTGGTGACGCACAGTATCAGTTTCCTGCCCCAGGTTGATAACATTGTGGTGATGGTGGCAGGAGCAGTGTCCGAGCAAGGCTCCTATGGCACCCTGCTTGCAAACAGGGGGGCCTTTGCCCAGTTTCTGAACTTGTACGGCAGCCAGAAGGAGGACGATTCAGAGATAAACACCACAGGTACTGGGAGCACAACGGGGCTGTGTGTGTGTCTCAAGGATATGAAAAACCTGGCTCTATCCAACTCAGATGCCAGTGGTGGATGCTATGAACGCTACCCAGTTTCTGTCAATCTGCAGCACAAGAACTTTCTGCCTATCGTTTGCATCCAGGCATTGGGGCGAACAGCCAGCAAAGGACCTGTCTAAATTTTTTACTCCCTTTTTAGTTCATTTATGTTTATGGGTCCTATAATCTTAAGTGGCAACAGACTCCATATCTTAGTGATGCTGGGGTGACAAAGATCCTTTGGTTTATAAACATGCTGTTGGATAACAATTCATTTTTATTATGTCCCCCACTGCTATGGGGAGGAGTGGTGTCAGTCTGGTGGATGCTTACCCCAGTCTTCCAGCTGGAGCCTGGCTATTCCCAGTCCATTCCCACAGGATCCACCTCCACCTGCTCAAAGAGAATCTGCTGAATGAGAGTGATAGGACCTTCCAGTTTTTGCACCTATTAACTAGTACAAACCTCTACTTGAGGTCCCACCAGTGGTACTGGGATAAGTTGGCAGCAGGGACTAACTCCATGCAGACCTTCAGCCCTGCGTCCTCTGTATGTTCTCCCTCTGGCACAACGGGTTTCTTCCTCTTGCTGCTGTACTGGGCTTGCAGCAGCGCTAGAGGTGTGATGTGTGGTGGTAGGACAGCCTGAGCCTGGGGTGTAGCAGATGTGTAGTGCATGGGATCTGCTCTCAGTGCCTAACCCTACCTTCCCTCATCCCTGTGCTTGTAGATATTGCCTTAGCTGGGGATGAAGAGCAGGGTGATGAATATACTGAGCCTTCCGTGGAAGAGGGCCCTGATGATGTAGTAACCATGACCCTGAAGCGAGAGGCCAGCATCCATCGGAAAGTGTTCAATCGCAGGTAGGACTTGACCTGAGCTCCCAGCTTTCTCCTCTGCCCCTTGCACTGCTCTCTTGGAAACAGGGGTCTAGGGGCTTCCTGGGGAGGTTCCTGCCGGGATCCTCTCTCCCTGCTCCTACCACCAGCTGGGCTGGGTCAAGAGCATTTGATCTTGCCTTTACTCACATCAGTGTGTCACAGCCTTACCTTGCAGTCTTCCCTGAAACTCATGCTGCTGACGGTTCTGCTTTTGGGAGCGATGGCTATGATTTTATAGCTAAAAATGCCTCAGGCTTCCACAAGGCTGAGTCAAAGCTGCCCCAGTTAGGACATTATTTCCCAGAGGGCTCTAGCATTTGAGTCCCAGGGCAGCATAGGGATGGGACCCCAGGAAAGTAGGACCCATCCAGCGCCCTGTGACTAATGGTGCCCATCACCTCCCTGCAGTATCAGTAAAACCAGCACCAATTCCTACAAGAAGGCCCAGGAGGAGCCCCCCAGGATGGTGAAGGGCCAGAAACTGATTGAGAAAGAAGCTGTGGAAACTGGCAAGGTAAGGATGGATGGATGGATGGATGGAGTGCTGCGCTGCCCTGCCCTGGCTCAGTGCTGCAAGACCCAGCTGTGGCTCAGAGAAGCCAGTGCTGTCTGTCTGAGGCCCCACTGCAGTCAAGAGACACTGAAGGAGACAGAGTGGTGAGCAGGGCAGTGGAGGGAAGCACCATGGGCAACAAGGTGGGAGTCCCAAGGGTGAGCTGGGTGTCACTGGCTGCGCAGCTGGGTGTTTGCTGGGCAACAGTGATGGGCTGAATTGGTCTACAGGTGAAGCTCTCCATGTACCTGCGGTACCTGCGTGCTGTCGGTTTGTGGCATTCTTTCTGGGTTGCCGTGGGCTATGTTGGACAGTATGCTGCTTTCGTGGGTACCAACCTGTGGCTCAGCGAATGGACCGATGATGCACAACGCTACCTTAATGAGACCTATCCTGTGGAGCAGCGAGACCTGCGGATCGGTGTCTTTGGGGCGCTGGGGGTGTCACAAGGTGAGTGTGGGAGCACAGGGGATCCCGTTCACCTCAACTACAAGGGATGTGGTTTGCAAAGCCTGCAGCCAGAAGTGCAGCAAGCAGCACGGTGGCAAGCATTGTGCTCCTTTGCATCCTGTTGCCACATGAAATTCTGGCTTCTGGATGAACTAGAGACAGATACTAGTCTGAAGCCAGCATAGATTGTCCCAAGGAGTCTGTGTAGCCTCTTAGGTTGAAGATTACTGTCCTTATCAGTTTGGAGATAGTGCTAGGGCCCAAGGCTTTCCAAAAGGGTTCAGTGTTCTCCCCCTGTAGTGGGACACAGTTACTGGGGCCTCTCAAGATGGGATGAGGAAGTATTACAGTGGCTTACTGCAGAGCTGCTGCTTTGGAGCTGCTTGACTTGTCCCTTGAGCCAAAGGGTGCCTGCGGCCAGTGTAAGGTATGAGTTGTTGATGACCATCCTGCGCTCTCCTTGCAGCCCTCTTCCTGCTGTTTGCAACTGTCCTGTCTGCCTATGGAGCCATGCGAGCCTCCCGGGTGATGCACCAGCAACTGCTCAGCAACATCCTGCGTGTGCCCATGAGCTTTTATGACACGACTCCAACGGGCCGCATTGTCAATAGGTTTGCCAAGGTAAGAGAACAGCCCCAACAAGGAGAAGCTGTTTGTTCTGGCAGGTCTGGAGAGCGTTGAGTGGAAGCTTAAACCTGTTGCTGTTCAGCACTGAGCAGATAAGCCCAGATCAGGGCCTGGAAGGGGCCAGAAGGGCATGGTGGATGTAAGGTAACTGCAGGATGGTTGGAACTAGATGATCTTAACGTCCTTTCCAAACCTAACTATTCTATGATTCTGTGAGGCAAACCACATCCTGGGCTATGCTAGGAGAAGAGTGGCCAGTAAATCATGGGAAGTTACTATCTTCTCTGCTCCGTGCTAGAGAGGCCACACCTGGATAGCATGTCCTGTTTTGGAACCACTTGGTCAAGAGAGGTGTTAAGTAAGTGTGAAGAGGGTCCCAAGCAGGTTACTAAGAAAGGTAGGAGCCTAGAGCTCACGACCCATAGTGAGATGTCCCTCTGGTTATGGACTCTCAACAACTCTCAACAATATACTATTGGCTATGTAAATGAAGCTCATAAAACAAAGAGAAAATAAGAAAAGAGGGTGAATATAGACAAGTAGTTTCAAGTGTGCTGCTACTCCACTTCTTCCTTTGGTGCCATCTCTTGATATGGGAGAATAAAAATCTCTCCTGAGAGCAAACCTATGGGGCTGCTGGGTTTACTCTGAGATGAGAAGTATGTGGTGCCCAGACAGAAGATGGATGATGACCAGCTGTGGACTTCTGTGTACCTGCATGGGCCTGGAGTCAACCCTGTCCATCTTTCTGCCTTAATTCCTGCTCCTGCACCCTCAGTCCAGATGAAGATGCAATTCCCAAAGCTAGTCTGTGCAAAACGGATTATTATAGAAAGCTTCTCTGTTAAATCAGCCATTCCTAGTTTAGAGCTGTGGCCCTAACTGGGCTTGTGACCCTAGCACCAATTCAGTGTCATCCAGTATTTCTGCAAGTGTCAGGCACTGTGTTGCCACACAAGTGTGTAGGGACCTGTATGTGTGGGGTTTGGGTTCCTCCTTCTCTCTCGGGTCACTAACTGCTTCTCCACGTTTCTTTGTATGTTCCAGGACATCTTCACAATAGATGAGACCATTCCCATGTCCTTCCGCAGCTGGCTGTCCTGTTTAATGGGCATCATTAGCACACTGCTCATGATCACCCTGGCCACCCCGTTCTTTGCTCTCATTGTCATTCCCTTGAGCATCTTCTACTATTTCGTGCTGGTGAGTAACTGAGGCTTGAGAGATACTTCTGCCCTGCTTGGAGCAGCTTCTTGGTCACTGCCAGGCTTTGTGTTGGTAACCAACCCGTGTTCCTCATTTCAGCGCTTCTATATCTCCACATCACGCCAGCTACGGCGTCTGGACTCTGTCACCAGGTCTCCCATTTACTCCCACTTTGGTGAGACAGTGTCAGGCCTTTCCGTGATCCGGGCCTATGGACACCAAGCACGGTTCCTGCAGCAAAATGAGATCATCATGGACATAAACCAGAAAAGTGTTTACTCCTGGATAATCTCAAATAGGTGAGTTCTACCCCTTGGGCCCCTTATTCACAGCCTGCAGCACCTCTGCCTAGGGTGTTCTGAGGGAGGTCCCTGGGAGGCTGCAGTCCTCCCTATTGATCTCAGGGTCTACATAGGAACTGGTAGATGCTTTGGGGGTGTGAGGGTTGTACAGCTGGAGCTCCTCTGATGCATGGCATTACCAGCACATGAAGTTATGTGTGAGACATGGATTGACAGATGAAATGAACCTGCTTGCAGAACTGGCCACAGATTACACGTAGGTGCAGGTACCATATGTACAGTGCTGGGTTCAGGCCTGGGTGTGCAGGGATGCTGGTGGAGTGCTGGTCTTACTAGGGGGCCCTGTGCTGGGCACAGGCAGATGCCTCTCCCACCACCCCTCAGCCTCCTCTCCTGGTGCAGGTGGCTGGCCATCCGTCTGGAGTTCGTTGGGAGTCTGGTGGTCTTCTTCTCCGCCCTTCTTGCCGTGATCTCAAAGAGCACTTTGGAGGGCGGCATCGTGGGTCTGTCTATCTCCTCTGCCCTCAATGTGAGTCACTGAAAGCTTCTGTTTCCACGACAGGGCTGTTCTGCAGGATGCTGCCATGTCTGCAGCTCTGATCCATGGACAGGGATTAGCTGGGGTGTCCCACCATCTGGGGAGCTGCTATGGAACCAGGGGAGGGCACATCCCAATGGGAGGGGGATCCATGCTGCCATGGGAAGGAGCAACATCTTGCTGTGGATCAGAGATGCTGCAGCAAAGCTTTTGAAGGGCTGGGGAGAGGGGGCTGGGGCTGAGGAGTGGAGAGCTAGGGGCCAGGCCAGGGATGCTCATGCCCAGGCTGAGTTGAAGTGTTGAGGTGGTTGTTCCTGGGTGCCTGAGGAACTGAGCTCTGCATCCTCTGGCTCTGCCATGCAGGTGACCCAGACACTGAACTGGCTGGTGCGAACATCTTCCGAGCTGGAGACAAACATCGTGGCTGTGGAGCGGGTACACGAGTATACGAAGGTGAAGAAGGAGGTGAGGAGACAGGGGTCCAGGCAAACAGCACCTGCTTGGTGCTACCCAGCACCACAGCGTGCAGCCCTCCTAACACTCCCATGTCCCCAGGCCCAATGGGTGACAGAAAAGCGCCCACCCCGTGGCTGGCCCAGCAAAGGGGAGATCCGGTTCGTTGACTACAAAGTTCGGTACCGACCTGAACTGGAGCTGGTTCTTCAGGGGATCACCTGCAACATTGAGAGCACCGAGAAGGTAAGGACACCTCTGCTTCTGCCCTCACTGCACTCTTTCCAGAGTGACACTGGGTTAGAATTGGTTTTGTCCTCTTGGCTTCAGCCTGTTGACTGGGGAGGGATGGTGACTGGATGTGGCTCCTGGGAACTCAAGCTGCAGGGCAGGGACCAAAGGAGACAGTGTGAAAGATGGCAATTGCAGATGCAGGGCAGGAAGGCCCACCAAACCAATACGGAGAGCATCTGCCCTGTTTTCATCCCTGACAGCTGGTCTAAATCGCTGCGTCCACAGGTCGGGGTTGTGGGCCGTACCGGGGCTGGAAAATCCTCCCTCACCAACTGCCTCTTCCGGGTGCTGGAGGCTGCTGGAGGGATGATCCTCATCGATGAGGTGGATATATCGACGATTGGCCTCCATGACCTGCGCAAAAACCTCACCATCATCCCCCAGGTGAGCTGCTTCATCATCTTTCCTTGTCCCACTGGTGTGTGGCCCCTCAGGCTCTGTTCCCTGGGCATTGCCCTTAGTACATCCCTGGGTGCTGCAGTGTCCAAGGACTGTGAGCATGTCATTGCCACCTCCCTTGCTCAGCTGCAGGCAGCAGTGGGGGCTGGACGTGGCCAGACTTGAGGCCTGGAGCCATTGCCCTGCTGAAAGGCCATGGCGTGGCTGAACATGGTGCTGTCTCTGGCAGGACCCTGTGCTCTTCAGTGGCACTATGCGGATGAACCTGGATCCCTTTGACCAGTACACAGATGAGGAGGTCTGGAAGGCCCTCGAGCTGGCCCACCTGAAGACATATGTGCAAGACCTTCCCGGGAAGCTGCTCTATGTTGTGAGCGAAGGAGGGGAGAACCTGAGGTGAGCAGATGGCTGGGGGCATGCCCAGCTCCCCTCCCTTCTGCTCGTCCCAGGAATAGCAGCCTCCAGCAGTGACTGTCCAGGGACGAGGATAAAGAACCTTCTGGGAATGAAGGTGGGAGAAAACAGTCCAGGAGTCAGGGCTGTGAGGGAGCCAGCACACGCCAACGCCCCCACGGTGGCCCAAAGAGCAAGGCACTGAGGGGTGCAATGCTCAGGGTCCAGATGATCAGTGGGGGAAGGCCCGGCAGGCTGGGCAGGCATGGACTGGGGTCAGGGCAGTGTGTGGCAATAGCTTGCAGCAGCCCTGCTGGTGTCCGCCTAGTAACTCCTATTCCCCATCTCATCCCAGCGTGGGACAGAGGCAGTTGGTATGCCTGGCCCGGGCCCTCCTCCGCAAAGCCAAAATCCTCATCCTGGATGAAGCAACAGCAGCCGTAGATCTGGAAACTGACCATTTAATCCAGACAACAATCCGGAGTGAGTTTGCTGACTGCACTGTCCTTACTATTGCCCACCGCCTCCACACCATAATGGACAGCAACAGGTACTGTGGGACAAGGGGAATGGGGATCTGGACTCTTAGGACGGAGAGAAAGGTGGCCAGCAGCAGAAGCAAGGATGCAGCCAGACGGGCAGGGGCGGATGCAGTGATCGGGGCCACAGTATAGAGAGGTTCTAGGAGAGAAAAATAGAGGGGTGGGAAGGATGTCCATGCAGTAGTTATGACTTTGCGGGGAGAAACATTTTTTGGGATCCTTCTTTAGAGCAACAGACCATAGAAGTGTTTGTCACACGGAGGAGATCTGTGCCCTCCTCACCTCTGCGCTGAGAGGAGGTGAACCACAGAACTTGGCTGCAGGAGGGGTGAGGGCTGGTGGGTTGTAGTGCCGGTGCCAGCAGTGCTCTCAGCTCAGATCCCAGCAGCTCAGCGCTTCCCGTTTTCTGCTGCCAGGGTGATGGTGCTGCAGGCCGGGAGGATTGTGGAATTCGACAGCCCCGAGGAGCTGCTCAGGAAGACGGGCGTGTTCTCAAAGATGGCAAAGGATGCCGGCATCACAAACACAGAAACCACCACACTGTAGGCGGAGCAAGCAGTGTGCGGTGTGCACACAGGCAGCTCATTCCCGCTGGCACTCACCAGGCAGGCACTGAGAAGCGGAGAGGGCAGCTTCTCTGGGACAGAGGACATGGACTCATGAGCTGTTAACCTTGCTCTCACACCCTGCCTGTGCACACCAGTCTGGAGCTGCCCCATTTATTCCAGTGTAGAAGGGAGATGTTGTCTGCCAGGCAGGGAGACCACAACCCCCTAGGTGTCTTTGTTTTTGTACTTCACCATGCCAGGGGAACCTACTCGAGAGATGCTTTAGCACCATGGAATGAAACTTGCAGTTTAATCAAAGAGTGAATGTTGTAATTTATTTACTTGTGTAACTGTTTCTAGTCTTACAATTAAAAGTCTGACTTTACGGCATGCTAAATGAGCCTCGGTTTAGCTTTAAAGGTTACGCAGACACACGTGGGTGAGGGAATCAAAACTGAGTAGCACAGCTGTACTCAGGCATGAACATTAACTACTCTCTGGCAGCAGAGGTGGAGAAGCCAGGGTCTGCTTGGATTCCCTATGGCTACAGCTCTCTTTGACTGTAGCACAAATAAATAAATGAGGCAGTCCCTGGGGCTACCCTCACCACTAGTGGTACAGATTTTGGGCTGTGGCCCCAGGCTGCAAATCTGACTGTGGTGCAGGTATATATGCATGCTGCACTGACACGCACACAAACCGTGGTGGTGTTGCCAAACTCTTGACCCTTCTTTGCTCTCGAGCATGAAGGTGAGGAGTTGTAGCACCAAGCTTGGCTGCCTGCAGGCAGAGAGCCTGTACCCTTGCGTGCGCTGCCTCCCTGCTGACAGCAGGGCAAGCCCCTTCACCCCAGCTGGTGGCGAGCCACACTGTGGAGGGGAGAGGGCAGCGCAATCACATCTTAATGAATTTTCTTCTGAGGGTTTCCTAGTACATGGCTCAAACACCTCACAGAAAGGTGAGATGTTCTTCCTGGGTCTGAATGAAAGCTGTGGGCTTTGCCCCCCAGCCCAGCAGTGGCTGGGCACTCCTTCCAGCTCCCAACACTCGCACAGACACTCCTATACACAAGGACAAATCTTTATTTACAGAGCAGCAGTACAGCAAATACAAACATTGCCCAAAGAGAAGGGAGCTTCCCTCCTTAAGGGCATGGCAGCAGTGGGTAGGACACACCACTCTGACAAAGTTACCACATTCCACATGGGGAAGGTCTTGCCCTCCCAGAATGTGAGCATGCATCTCCAGTGTCCGGCAGGAAAGCCCCAAAAAATCAGGCGGGGGGAGAGCCTGTGCTTTGCCTTCTGCCCTGTCCCAACTCAAAGCAGCAAGGTGGGCTTGTCAGGGCAAAGATGGGTCTTGATCACTGGAGCTATTGGACTGGCAAGGGAAGACGGCATTCTGGATCTCCGGCTCACCTGGAAGGCAAGAACCTGATGGCTGCTGCTAGCAGCAGAGCTTGCAGAGGCCCGAGACCAAGCATGGGCATAAAGCACCCACTGGGGCTCTGCTGTGGGGTGTTCAGAGGCTGGGCTCATCCCAGCACTGGAGCTCAGCTGCTCCCAGCAAACTTCAGAGCTGCTCCCCAGGTGGTGTGTAGATGTCCCACCCTGAGGTCCTGCCCAGACAGGCGAGACCAGACTCCTGCTGCTGCGAAGGCAGCACAGGAGCCATCTTCATGAGGGCTGGGTTGCTTTTAACACTACTTGGCTACAGATAGACTCCAGAAACTCATCAGCCTCCACAATTTAAACTCACAGTGGCTCCTCAGCCTTGTTCAAGCCTAATGCTCCTGGGCCATGGCCCAAGCTTTGCTCCCCTGCTCCTGGCTGGACACAAACATCCAGCTTTGAGCTGCAGGCTCAAACAGCACAGATAAACTCACCCCTGCCCTCACACAAGCTGCCTGCTCTGCTAGCCCACCCTTCTACCTCCACAGAAGGGAGGTGGCAGCCAGCATGTTGGGGCTCAGGAGTACTGCAGTGATGTAAGGGACATCTCTGGGTGAGCAATGGGGGCTGCAGGGCTGGCCAGTATCCCTGAGGCTCCTGGCAGTCCCAGCAGGAACAAGGCATAGGGTGCAGGGTCCTGCCCACCACCTCACGTGTACTCTGTCTTCCGGATGTAACTAGAGGGCACATAGCCCTGCTTCCCGTGCACCTCGGCCAGCCACCACTCCTGATTGCCTGTGATGTCCTCAAACTGCAGGATCCTGAGTCTCTGGTTGGCTGACACACTAAGCTCGTTGGTGTTTCGGCCTTTGAAAGTGTAGAGAGCATAGTAGACCTGCCAGACAGAGGGAGAGCATCAGCTGGATGGTCATACCACACAGCCTTTCTGTTACATTGCATAGGACATGTAGGCTTTTGCTCCTCTCCCCAAACAGTGACAACCACAGCCCCATCATGGTCTCTGCCAGAACTGTTCCCACCTGCCCAGCCTATTTGCACTGTAGTTCTCTGCACCTCTGCTGCTGGGAGAAAAGGTCTCATCCTCCACATCAGCCCTTTAGAACAAAGCAGCTTCCACCTCCCACCTCTCCCTGCTCACTGCCAGGGAGGAGGATGACAGCCCCTGCCCAAGCGAGGAGTCATCCCTCAGGACCGCAGCCTGCCAGGGGAGGCTGAGGACTCACCTGGTTGCCCTCTGACTCGCTGCTCTCCAGCCCAGAGTCTCTGTCCTCCACAGAGGGCGCAGGCCTGAGATGGGCTTTGGCCAGGTGCCCATTGCGAGAGTGGGTGCTGTAGCCCGGCTCAGGGCGGCTGTAGCGGCGCTGGGACATGACTGTAGCAGCTTCCAGTGAAGCTGTTCTGTCAGCAGAGCCAAGCTGGGACGATGAGGGGGAGTCCACCTCTAAGGAAGGCTGTGGGGACTGGTATGGGTCTGCTGGGGAAGGCAAGTCCTGCAGAGGTTTCTGAGTGAAGGTTACAGCCTCCCCGCTGGGGCTGAAGGTCAGCATGGTGTTGCTTTGGGGAGAGGAGCTGCTGTGCTCTGACTCGTTGGAAGAGTGGCTGCCCACAGAGACATCCGACTGGCTGCGGCGTGGGTTGTAGGGCTTCAGAAAGGAGCTGTACACAAAGCCCTTGGTCACTGCAGAGAGGGAGAGAAGTGAGCTTAGAATGGGGATCAGAGGGACCAGAGGAGGGAACTCACAACATGGGCAAGGAGCAGCCACATACCCCCATTGTCTATGAGCCAGCGATTCTGGCTGCCCATAGGGTCCTTCTTCTTAATGACACCCACGATGTCTCCTTCCAGCAGTGAGACATCCAGGTCTTGGGCAGCATTGAAATTGCGGTCTGCCTGGAAGAGACTGTCTGGGGGATAGCGGGCCAAGAGGGCAGCTCGGATGTCATCCGACTGCAGAAGGTAGCTGGGCTGCAGAGGAAAAAGGCAGGTGTGAGTCGTTGTCACAGACTCTGCAAGCTCTGACACAGAGCAGAGGGAACCCACCAAGCCGATAAGGGGCTGCCGCCGAGCAGACTGCCGCTCCATGCTCTTCCTTTCAAAAGGCTTCTTGGGAGCTGCCTGAGTCTCTGGGAAGAAGGTGAAGGCCTGGAGCTGCTGCAGAACTCGACTGTGCTCATCCTGGAAAATGGCAATGAGGTTCCCTTCCCTGCTGGACACCTTCAGTAACTGGAACCAGAGCAAGGCTGGGGGTCAGAGCTGACAAAGCACTCAGAGCTGACACTGCAGCAGCAGCTTCCCCTGCAATGGGACAGGTCCCAGAGAGGCTCAGGGACAAGCCGTTTGTAGAGATTAGTGCTGCACTGCACCCAGAGCACTGTGTGCTCCCGGAACCCACCGACAAGAGGGGTCTGAGCTCCTCCAGGGCCAGGCGCACGAAGTCGCAGTGAGCCTCGGCATAGCCCTTCACGCAGCTGGCAAACAGCTCCTTGGCAAAGCGCAGGAACTGGGGCAGCTCATCCAGCAGCTGGGCGTTGAGGGCCTCGTAGTTGTTACGGGCAGACTGCAGCTCCTCCAGCGTTCGCTTGTCCTTCAGCTTCTCCGCTCGCTCCGTGCAGTTGTGGAAATCGAGGAGCTTATCAAAACGCTTCTGCACCAGCTTGTGGGGCCCCGCAAACATGCTCAGCAGCTGGTTCAGTGGCGAGCTCACCAGCCGCTCTGTCCGCTCTTTCTGGTGGGCAGAGATGCAGACAGCATGTGAGACGAGATGCTCTCACACTGTGTGGTGAACACCAGCAGCTCACCCTCCAGCACAAAACCTTTCCAGGACAGCATAGGATCTGTCTTCCCAATGGCATCCACCAGAGCTCCAGAGGTACCTTCCAATAGGAATTACTCTATAATCTTACATAGATGTGCCAGTGCAGGCAACGCTGTGGGAAGTACCTGAACCACTGACAGAGAGATCTGTAACATTTCAGGGAGGGCTGAAAAAATGTGTATCTAACAGGCATGCTCAATACACATCATAAACACACAGGCATCAAAGCTTGCAGGAAGGGAGCCAAACAGTACTCACACCTCTAGCACGCTGTGCCACCCTCCCTGCAGCCTCCCAGGCAGAACTGCAGATGGGTGGCCCCAGCACACGAGAGCACAGCCTCACTCACGAATTTGGAGAAGAGCTGGTCACTGATGAGCCGATTCACTTTCTGAAACTGGTCCAAGTCCCCACTGCTCTTCTCCATGCACAAGTCCCACATGCTCACTGCTGCCACTGCCTTCATGCAAGCCGACTCCTGCAGCAAGGACACAGAGTCAGCACATCCATACTTGTTGCCCAGAAGAGGTCGCCCAAGGAAGCCCAGACCCTCAGAGATCACCATGCCTGGCAGGTTTGAGGGCAGGAGCACTGGCCAGAGGCACTGCAGGTACAGACCATGCAGGCAGGAGAGGCTGTGCACTACAAGACCCACAGGTTAGGCAACATCCCCAGACTGACTCACCCGAACGTGCTGCAGGTAGAGGGAAAGATCCCGGATGAAGGACTTGATCAGTCGCTCCTGCATCCGGAAATTTTTCTCTGTCTCTTCAAAGGCTTCATCCTTCAGCTGTGAGAGAAAACATCCCAAGGGAGGCAATGTAGGACTCCTGCACATCCCAGAGTGCGAGACGTGGGACCTCTTGCCCACAAGCTGGACAGCAGGTGGGTGGTTCAGACCCTAAGCTCATTCTGCCTTTCTGGCCTGGATCAGAGCTGCTCACTGGTGAAGGGGTTGGGGGGGGACAGCAGATGCCACTGCAGAAGCACTACAGGGTGTAAGTGCACCTGGCAGCTGATACACGTTACCTGGGGTGCAAAGCCTGTGAGATGCTTGAGGTGGCTGCTCACACGGTTGGATTTCTTGATAATAGAGTGGAAGTTGAGCTTGGAGATCTTCTCCATGAGGCTATCCTCATCGCCTTTCCGGTATTTTAGAACTGAAGAGATTGATGCAGAAATCAGAACCCTTGTCAGCACATCATCAACAACGGCCTTGCTGGCTTTCCCCTTCCCTACCTAAGCCTCTGCAGTTCCAGATACCCCCATAGAATCAGAGAACGGTTTGGGCTGGAAGTGACCCTAAAGCTCACCTAGTTCCAATCCCCCTGCCATGGGCAGGGACACTTTCTACTAGACAAGACTGCTCAAAGCCCATCCAACCCAGCCTTGAACACTGCCAGGGATGGGGCAGCCACAACTTCTCTGGGCAACATGTGCCAGGGCCTCACCACCCTCATAGTGAAGAATTTCTTGGTAATATCTACCCTCTGCCAGTTTAAAGCCATTATCCCCTGTCTATCACTACATGCCCTTGTAAAATATCATATCATAATGTGCCATACCTCATCTTGAAATTCAGCACTGTGCCACCAATAATCCCCTACTTGGTTCTCGATACACACTACAATTTGTAGGCCCATCATTCAAACTTTTCCACAGGATTATGAATAGCACTAGCATATGGCGACATAGAAGATGGTGTATAATAATCACTGGACATACAGAAGGCATTTATATTGCTTCTTCAGCAAATCTGAGCAACCATTACAGACAGCCTATATCATCACAGCTTCAGCACGACTATGTGGAAAGAGTAAAGTGTAAGACTTGCATGAGTCAGGGGCTTCCAAAGGAAAACAGGGAAGGTGGCTGGTGGGTCAAAGGGAATGATTTTCTTCCTCTGTTCAGTCCCAGGGGGGCTGCACCTG
>WYDI02022871.1:0-20611 GCA_009867235.2 Psittacus erithacus
ATCAGCCTTAGCATCTGCTCTGCTTGTACAACCGCTCCATAGATCCATGCCCTTTCTCATCCAACCACTCCTCAACACACTTGCATTCACCAGCAACATTTGATGCAGTCCTTTTCAGATAAATAATCATATTTATAGGTTTAAGATCTAGGTCAGAATTCACAGCTGTCTGGTGTATCCATGGATCTTCAGGATTGTCAATGCAATTCAACAGGCGTAAGATCTTTTGACCTATTCAGGTGGTGTTTTTTTTGAAAAGGGACTAATTTAAATTGCTAGAATTGCCCTGTATTTCTGTAATCTGTTATAGATAATAGATAGATATGTCCAGTGTTTCCCAATGGCTTAGATCATTGATTTTATTACCTCTCTGTGCAATATAGACACCAGCAAATGAAAATTTATTTTCACACTTTTTTTCATTGTCCTGAATTACTTAGAGTAAGATTCACCTCATCTCATTTTAGCCACACACAAGTTGAGCAAACCATCTGAGACAGTTTCGTAGGCTCCCTTTACCATCGACAGGAAGAGACAGGCAATCTCCAAAGAGCAATGACTCCCTCTTGTTTTAGGTATCTACTTTAGGATGAGCTAAATCATACTCTAGAGGTGCTTGTCTCTCTCCACTGATGATTAAAAGAGCTTAGAGAGTTAGCTTAGATGCCTTACTATTATGCTACAAAAGACACTAAGAAAAGTAAGACACTCTTAGACACTCAGGAACACTTCCTTTATATTTTAAATAGTCTTTCCCAAATACCAAATGATGCCATTTGAAACAAACATCCAAAAAACATCAGCCAGACTCTGAATTGTCCTAGATAAGTGTTTATCTATTTGAAGATTAAACAAACAAAAACCCAACAAACAAACAAATATACCAACAGCAACAAAAAAATCCCCAAACTCTAAAGCTCTGGTGTTCTTGAGTTTTGAAAAAGCATGGTTTTGAGCCAGTGTGATGTGGTTACACGAAACTAATTTGTTCCTAAAATGTATTGAGAAATAAAACATTAAAAGAAACCATAAAGTGTTAATGCTGTTGTGCAAGAGGTTGAGGAGATGATTCTGATTATCTGTGTTCAAGAAAGATGAACTCTGCTTGGAGCAGAGTTAGGGAAGGACTGCCAGGATAATAAGGGAGTAGAGGGTCTGCCTGGCGGGAGTTTAGACTAAGAAAACAAAAGTTGAGAGATGTGTTTGTTGTATGGGGGTAAGAAGGGATTCAAAAGAGCTATTTGAAGCTTAAGAACAATGCTGGCATTACAAAAGCCTAGTATAAGTTGTGCATGAATAAATTGCTCTGGAAATTAAAACAGTCAGAACAATGATGTTTTAAAGCAGCCTTCCAATCGAAATAAAGGAAGAAATCTTAGCCGCTTTTTAGATGAATTCTGAGGCTTTCATACATGGGGTAATAAGAGATGGTGCCTACAACAGCAGAAGAGCTGACTGCATGTCCTGGCACAACTATCCAAAAGTCAGTGGTACCAAATCCTGCAGACAGCTCCAAGAATAAGAATATAACTAGAAGATCCTTCCTAGGCATCTGTTTCTAGTGATGGCTTTCAGACTATACCACAAGACAAAAACATGATAAAGGAAATACTGTTAACCATTCAACTTAATTTTCCTATCGAATCCAAGACACTCCTGTTGAACCTCAAAAGCATCAGAAAGTTAGAATCACTTCCTAACCAGCAAAGAAGTGAGATCCTGAAGAAATGCTATGTAATCCTAGTTTGAAGTTGAAGGCTGCAACCTGTATGATTTTACTGTATTGCATGGTCTTGATAGCAGGTCTTGAGTGTCATCACCCGCGATATCTCTTCAGGCGTGTGCTCCCTAGCTGTTACAATAACAAAACTGGGGATCGTAGGACTCAATATCAGAATGATAGTTCTGGGTCTTCCTTTGCTTAGTGTTTTTTATTATTCATTTTTTAGTATACACAAACAATGCTCTGGAAAGTGCATTACTGGTCACCATACCCCAGAAACATCTTAAAAGAAAGGACTGGACAGCTGGGTTTGTTTATTTTTTTTCAAACAGATCTTTGTCACAACCCTGAGGCAAACATTGCTGTGTCATAGCTAAGGGTACTGCATGTGACAGCCATATCCTGAAGTCTGAACATAGCTAAAAGGTCTGATTTAAAATCTGAGGGATGTGATGTTGGCAGCAGGTTTCAATGATCAGTAGTAACTCCAATCTGAGTTCTTATTTACTGTGTCTACCACACAAGGTTGGGTATAAGATGATTATTTTTGAGGCCTTTTCCTTGACTGGGCTGAAGTTAGTTGCTCATTAAACTCAGGAAGCCTGAAGGCTTTTAATTCTCTTGAATATTGTCAGATTTGTACTAAGGCAGATACGACACAAGGACTGAGGTCACAGCTACCCCCCTGAGAGAAGGCCAGCTCTACATGCATCAGCAAATTGTTCAGATACTCGTCAGCCTTTGACTAATATTTCAGTGATACTCTGGGGATAACTTTTCATATCACTTTTCTTCCTTCAGGGAAGCAGCAGTCAGCCTGACTACTTGTAAAAGCAGGTGCATTTCAATCTAACACATTAACATATAAGCATAGAAGGTGAACCAATTCATATAAGTCTGTTAAAAGTTTGCAGCCTACTTAGTGATGATAAAATAATGATTTTTTTTTTAATATGTCCATACAGTTTATTGGTTTTGGTGGGAAGAGAAATATTCTATATTGGCATCATTTTCCTATAGCAGCATCCTACTAGGCATTACACTATTAATACATAGGACTTCTGGCTAGCAAGGTACTAGCAGTACCGTATTGGGAAACAGGTCAAGTTTTAGTAATATTTAGTCTGGAAGGAAAGAAAGAGAGGAGAAAAGGCAATTTAATCTTTTCCTTGAAGATTGCACATACCTACAATAGGCATGTGATCAACAGGGATCAGAGGCTCTAGGTGGCAAAGACTGGAATGAGGTTTGTCTTTGGCTTGCAGATTTCAAAGGAGTAGAGGTGATTAAACATAGGTCCTCCAACAGAATACATAGATGATGAACCTATATCTTTGCATGCTTGAAGAGCTTGGCCTTCAGGGCTGTACTGGATGTGAGTCAGGAGGATCTGTAGCTGTTTTCAGCTTGATATTCTCAGAAATAATGTTTCACTCACTGCTTCACTTGCTCTCCCTTGTCCTTCCAAAGAAAATGAACTAAAACGTTTTTCCAAAACCTTGATGACTTTTCTGTTTACTTAGCCTTCAGTAGCCTCCACTTATTCTCTTCCTTGAATTTTCTGGCAGAGATGGATTAGGTATTTTTATATATAAACACTAGTGAGAGATAAGTTGCCTAGTGGAAAAACTTCCACTGAAGTAAACAAGTGAGGTTTTCTTCCAGGTGGTTTTGGAGATAAACTATGCAAGGAGGAGAGATTGGAATGGAGTACATGCAGCTGTTCCAAATTTTTATTAGAATATAGCAAGCTGTTGTCCCCAGTAGTCATCTTGTTGTTAAAAGTCAGACCAGGTAAAGCAGAGAACAATTATATTATCTTGTTTAATTTTTATGTTAAGTGAGTTAGGACATCAAGTAAGGAATCATGTCTGCAAAACATGAAACTGTATCTTCAGGTCTTGTAGGACAGTGTTAACTGTGTTCTGTCAGCAAGGTTTTAATAACAATGAAGATAATAGCTGCTGCTTATCTAATGTTTTTCATCTGTATGGCTTGAAGCATGTTTCAAGTGAAATATTATTATACCCCTTTTATAAATGAAGTACATGAAGCATTAGAGAGATCAATGATTTGTTTAAGGTTATGAACAGAAAAGGGGTTTTTAAATGGTCACAAATAACATTGACAACATTTTGGTAAGTTTAAGAAAATGCCTTTTCTTTGAATAATCTGTATTTTTCAATGAGTCAGTTGCAGAAACTATTCAGTGTATGTCCCTTTGCTTAAGGAAAGCAGATTGCCAGGCTGCAGTGTGTCAGATTTTTGCTAAGGAAAAATTAGTGACACAGAATGAAAGGAATTTAGAAGATTCACAATGAATTCTGTAACATTATCCACACTAAGTAGTCTGCTATCCTGCTATCACAAGTACATGGAATCGTAAAATCATACAGTAGTTAGGGTTGGAAAGGACCTTAAGATCATTTAGTTCCAACCCCCCTGCCATGGGCAGGGACACTTCACGCTAAAGCATGTCACTCAAGGCTCTGTCCAACCTGGCCTCGAACACTGCCAGGGATGGAGCATTTACAACTTCCCCAGGCAGCCCATTCCAGTGCCTCATGAAGGAAAGGAAATTACTGGCACCTGAGAAATAATGAGTATCACAGTCTGTTTTGTTAAATGTAACCCGAAAGAATACCTTTTTATTTCAAACAGTAGCTGTTAAGACAGCAGAAGCATCAATTTCAGGTCTAGAAAACATAGGTAAGATACTAGTTAATATGTTCTATTAATAAGAAGCATCTTCTCTCATTTGTGATCTCTGTTTTTTGGCTCATTTTATGTTGGCAGTCTGGCTCCTCCTCCTTGCAAAACCCTTTAGAACAAAAACAGTTCCCAGGCCACATGGGACTTTTGCATTTTCTGTGTGAGTGGTGTTTTGTCCCCAGAAAATACAAGTGTGAAATGTCATCTGTGGAAAATAAGAAGTCAGAATTTATGGCAGTGTCTAAAGTCTTTTAAGGACAGAATTAACCAAAGAAACATCTAAAATTTAGACATTTAATTAAAGCTGGTGGTATAGGCTCTTTGTGTAATAAATTGAGGAAAAAGCACTTCCAGAAAGTATACTAAAATAAGTATTTCTGATAGGTCATATGTACTCTTTCCACTTCCAGTTTATATAAGGGAGATACATAACTAACAAGAAAAAAATGTCCAAGATTTAGATGGCTAAAATCAGGTAATATAAATTTCATCCTTTGTGGCAATTCCTTCACTACAGTCAAGAAAACATCTTTAACCTGATATTCTTGCAAGTCTATAACTAGGGAAACTCCAGCAAATAATGTGGGTTTACGAGCTCAAGAGTAAGTGTAAATACAGAGATGCATCATTTCATGTATTATTCCTTTCAGTACATCAAAGGTAATCTTATTGACATATCAGAGGGAAAAAACATTATCTAGAAGCAGCTCTGTAATGCCATTTCAAACCCATGTCAGCAGAGGGCTTGTGGAACAACCGCCAGACTGGAATATGCTAAGAAACTGAATAAGTTTCCTGGTGACCAAAAGAGAATGAAAATCAGGAATCCTTCAATTTTTCTTTAAGTACAGCAGCACTAACAGCTAGTCAGTGAGTCAGCTACCAAACAACAAGTCCCTGGTGGAACAGAAAGCCACAAAGTCTGTACATGATACTAATCCTGATGGGATGAAGCAAGCAGCATCCAAAAGAGGTGTTTCAGCCTCTTGAGAGATACATCGTCCTTTATCACTGCATACTGGGAAGAATAGAGAATAACAAATGCTGTAAACTCAAGAACACAGCTGAAAATTAGACTGTAACTCTGAGGAGTCATTTTCTGGAATAGTTTCTCAATACAAGTAGTGAGAGGAGATCAGTCTTTTTTAATTTTCGGGCAGTTTTATCAGTGTTAGTGTTAACAGTGAACATAGCTCGGTAACTGCTGAAAACCTTATTACCTCAGGCTCTTAGGACAGAAATCAGCATAAGTCACATGGACAGTAAGATGCTGCAACATTTCCCTAGAGTAAAATTAAATCTATAACAATATGTTTGGGAAGCTCCTACAGCAATTGTGACATTCTTCCATAAAGAGATACCACATGGAATCATGTAAATTATAGTTTTCAGGATATAAAACAGGATACAGCTGACTTCCCTGGAGATGCATTCACTTCACGAGTGAGAGAGCAGTGGATTGTTGAGTATAAATTGAAACAAAAGGGAAGATTTGGGATTTGGGGAAATTTCCACAGCAATTCATATAAACAAAAGCTCATAAATAAGGACTACAGACTAGTCTCCCTCGTCAATGGCAAATTTAAGTAGTCTGGAAGACTTAGTTAATAGTGATAACAATAATATTTTTTACATAAAGATGATAAAACCAATGCATTGCAAACTTTTTTTTTTTTATTTTATTTTTGACCTAGAGAAGAAATAAGGTGAAGAAATTCCTTTTTTATTCACATAGTTAGGCTAAAAGCAAGAGAAAATTCTTGGAAAGCAGAAGCCTGTTGTAGTTGGCAAAGTAGGCTATAGTAAGCATGTTTCAAGTTACTGGAATTTTGAAATATTTGGCTACAAGATGTAAGGACACAGTGGGAGAAAACATGGAGATGTGGTGAAACATTTGTGAGCATTGGGATGTGGGTAACTTAGCTCAGGAGATGGTGGTCATGGAACATCTGTAGCCGGTCAAAGAACTACACCAGAAAGCTGTTCACCATACCTTCTTGTCATGTATAGAAAACTATTTATGCTTTGTTTGGGAAGTGTAGGTTGTGTGGTACAGGCATCACAGTTTCTAAAAGTTATAGTACATGAATCTCTATATGAAAGGTCTGATACTCAACAATGGTTGGTTCTATCTGCTGTTAAAATGGAAAAAGATTAATTGTTTCTTGGACCTACAAGTGGGTGATTTCCTACAGACTTGTGATCGTGCTCTGTTTATATTCAATAGATAATAAACGGAGGACAGTTCTAATCTGCTGCATACATGATTCTTCTAAACAACTAATTTCTTGAAGCTGAGGGTATGAGTAATATTGAGTAGGAGGGAAATGCAAACAAAAAGTGAGAGAACTTGAAGAGATTATAAGCCAAAAAGCCATTGCTCCACAGTTAAGGAAAAAATATTTGGCCAAGAGCCCAGCATATTTTGGTGATGGTATCACAGACCTACCGGTGAAATGGAACAAGTAATGTTATTAATAACAATTCAGAATTGCAGTTTTCAGAACATACTAGTTTGTGTTGGAAGATATTTAATAATTTGTTTTCTATTAGTGATCAGGGAGGTTACTAAGCAAAGGTTTGTTAGGACAAGACCTTTAAAAAACAGTAAGCCAGCATTACTTTTACCCCAGAGTTATAGCTGAGAGATCTCAGACAACTAGCCTTCTGGTGCTCCAACAGAGTTTTGTTTCCTAAGAAGACAGTGCTTATGTGATTATGCTGTCTGCCTATTCAGCTGGCTCTTGTTTGTTCACAGGAATAATTTTTTTCCAAAAAAATGTCATGAAACCCCTAGCCAATTTCAACTGCCTTTGAAAGAATGGTGAAACAGTCAAATAAGTAAATTCCTAAAACTTTCCAGAATAGAAATGCTATTTTGGAATTTTAGTTCTAAACTTGTTCAGAAAAAAAAACCCTGTCCACATGCTGTTTCTAGATAGTGTGTCTGGAAAATTGTGCTGGTAAATTTTCCTGTTTTAAGTCTTTAGAAATGAAAAGTCCCCAGTGCTCCGACAGGTTCAGTTTTTAACCGTGTGGAAAACAATCATACTGTTAAATACTTTCTTAGGTTGAACAACACAGTATTATTGATTGTTTAGGCAATAACTATGCTGTCATTCAATTCCTGCTTGCTATGCAAGGAAACAATTCCTCGATCTGCATAAATTCAATATCATAAAAGGCATTAATTCCTCCATTTCTCCTCCCTCATTAAACACTTCCAGTATTTTGAGCCATTAGAAACCAATGTTTCTGCTATCCTGACCCGAGCAGAAAGCCAGACCCTTGCCTGCTCTGGGCATTGCACATCACTAATCAGTGGTGCACATTTCTGCAGTCTGCGCAATTACTTCATCCACACCTGCAAATGTGGCAGCCAAAGTTTAGATGACAGAGACCAAAACACATTTTTGGATTAAGTTCTTGGTTTTATCTGATCAAATTTGAATTCTTTCTCATCCATGTATAAATGATGTAGAAGTAGCAGATTTCTCAAATGCATGCCAAAAAAATGCAGTTTGTGCTGTATGATATCAGTTCTCTGGGGTCAGGGTGATGAGTGGGCAGCACAGAAAAGGAAGCACAGAGCCCTGTGTGATGTGGGAAGTTACACTGTTTTATGAGAGAACAATTTGATGAAGAAAACAAACTTTTAAGTGTCAACACCTTCAGAGCAATAGGCCAAGACAAATTTCTCTCACAAACGAAGTCCTCAAAAAGCTTTTTTAAAGGATTCTCATGTAGCAATTTTTCCATAACTTTTCATTAACAAGAAGTTGAAGATCAAAATGTATGGCTATTGCAAAACATTACATAAAGGTCAGCAGCTGTAGTTCTGCCCTGATTCTACAGTGTCAGAAATTGCTTACACACATACTCGTTTTTAACTTGTAGCCTCTCTTCTAGAAAGAGTGCTACAGTACTCTGCTGCAGGATTGCTGAAGCGTTTCCTTTCATTGTCTTCTCCCATTAAACCATCCATGGATTTCATCATCAGAACAGATTTGCACTCGCCAATTTCAAGAGGGGTGGGCCTGCTGTCACACAATGTTCAGTTCTTTGTCTGTGGAAATAGGCATTGCTCCATGTATGTGCCATGCTTATGTTCTTGCAATCTAGGATGCCAGCAGGAAATCTGAGCTGTATGAGGACAAACAAATATGAGTCACAGCAGCCAGAGCTTAATGCCACTCCATTTCGCACTCCAAAGGTGATGGCTCCAGCAGCAGCAGCCTGTTCTTTATATGTGGGGGCATCAGTTCAGGGAAAACACAGCAACCAGCTGAATAGCTGGGGAGAGAGGAGGGCTGTCTGAGGGTTTAGAATTTTCTCATTTTGGTTTTTCTGGCTATTGTTTACTGCAGCCAGTTATTACCCTGATACCACTGATCAATGTTAAACCTGTTTAACTTGTAAGTGCAAACAAAGGCTGAAAGCTAGCAGGGTAGGCGCTGAGCTTTCGATGAATTTAAAACCTGTTGCCCCACATGCTTCATGGTGCTTTTCCTGCAGCCTTTCTTAATACACAGTGTTACTACCAAGCAGGACTAGCAGCTTAACTTGAGAAAACAATGCTAAAAAAAGAAAATTGTTTGCTGAGGTCCATAACATTTGCAAAAGCAGCAGAAATTTCTGGTTGTACAATTTGGAGACTCTGAAACCAGAATCAGACCCTGGTGGTATTTTTTTAGGATCTGTGCAACCATTAGGAGTTGGTAGTTCTATGCTACTTCAGGTCAGAAGTTTTCAAATGGGTATCTCTTATATCTACATCAAAGACTCAGGAAACTCAGTTCAGATTCTTTTTCTTAATGCCCCTGCCAAGTCTGCTTCACATATAATCATAATTCCAGGTATGAGCAAGCCTCTCTCTTACCAATCTTTCAGCTAAAATACTGCATTTGACTAAGTCCCGTATTTCAGAATATTTCCCTTGCTTTTTGGTGGGAGGCTCCCCTCGCTGCTATACCCTGCATGCTGTGATCCTGGGAGCCTCCTGTCCAAACTGTCATGGCCGCCAGATTATTTTCTCCTTTATTCTTTTCTATTGATTGTTTTTTCCTTATTCTACTATTTGTCTTTTCTTTTTTAATTTATTTCAGTTTTCGTCTCACTCCTGTCACTACCTGGGATCTTGACAATCCTGTTGCCAGTATTTGAACACAGATGATGTTCTGTACCATGTTTGTTGATGAAAGTCTCTACTCTTTGACTTTGTGAGGAAATGTACCAGAAATTACTTGCATTGTTAGCATACAGAACTTTGTGTATAGTGTGCAACCTCCCATAAGGATATGAATTTTGTTCATGTTCATTTTTGGAAGCAAACAAATGAACCATGAATTCCCTTTAGAGAAAAAGGAATGCAGGAGGGATTTCCAAGAATGGTAGACTTGGCAAGCACCATATGTAAATCCAGACAATTTCTGTGTCCAACACGTTCTTGTTAGATCCTAGAACTGGCCATATTTTATTGTTACTGCTAAATTACCAAGAGAAATCTTGTTTTATGGTACACTCACTTAATCTGTATGGTTTTCACATTTTCCTCCCTTTCAAAATCTCTTTCATTTCCAGAAATAGCCACATCAATGATTAATTCTACCTTCAAGTTTTCTTAAATCAGCCAATATCATGCTGGGCTTTCTCTACCTGTATAGCTGTTGAGTCATACAGAATTTGTACACTATTTTTTCTGAAGTGTTTCTTAATGTTTTGTCTCCGTACCTCTTTACCACATTCTGTTTATGCTTCTTCAGCATTCCCCAGTGCAGATTTTCAGATGCCTGATAACGTAACTTGTCAGAGAGTCTGCAAAGATTGACCATTGAGTTTCAATATGTTGCTTTATTATTGATGTTATATTATGTAAAAGGACTGATGGCAGGATATTCTCAGGAAGAATGTTTTGGGCAAGAATGCATGATGCATTGCCTGCTAATCTTCAAGTTCTGCTTTGCTAAAATCATAGTCCTTCCAAAATACAACCTGCTAGGGTAAGATTGCTATTTTGTGCAAAAAGAGGTTTTTTTCTTAATTTCCCTATTTACACATGACGCTATGTCAGGACAGAGACATTCAGTTACCTGCTGGAGTCATAACTACAATAGGCAGTCACAACAAAAATGTTAAACCTGGAAATTCAATAAGAATTCAGCTCTAAATGTATAATTCAATAATCAAAACTAGATTCTGCTACCCAAAACATTATATATGATTGTGGCTGAGGAGATAAAGTCAAGTTGCTTTCCAATAAACAAGGGCACTACGAAATGAGTGATGTAATATGTCTGCTATTCCAAAGTGTACGCCAAATATTTGATACTGAAAACCATTATCTTAGAAGTGACCTATTAGCTTTGGGCTGAATTCTCCCTTATGAGTGTTCAGCACAAAGAAGTAAGGAGGGAAAGTGAAAAATGTAATTAAGATAGGATGAAAGGAGGTTAAGAAGGATATATTTTATATGTCCCTTCTTTTACCTTATTTATTTGTCTATGCTGGACTGTTCATAGTATATTCAATATACAAAAAGGATGGTTATGCCAGCTTAATTGTCTCCTGGAAAGTCAAGCAAAGTGCAGTAGCTGCTACTTTCCTAATATACAGAATGATAGCAGAAAGTGCAGTATCTGATATTTACTGGCTTACCTTTTATTGCTAATAAGTACACTGTTGCCACCATGAAGGCCAGGCTCCAAAACTGAGTTCAGACAACACCTTTACCCTCTTAAAAGAAAAAAGGGATAGGTTAAGTGTGAAAAAGCAGGAAGGCAGCAAAAGCTAGTAAAAGGTAGGATGCACTGTTTAAAGCTTTTTCCAGTTCTTGACTGTCTCATTTTCTCAATGAACAGTTTAAAATTATTTAGGTAGTGTTGTTTTGTTGTTTTTTTTTTTCTTTTTAACACTGAATTTAATTTATTGAGCTGTTTCAGAAATCGTCAAACTAGCTGCAATTTTTTTTTTTATAATTGTTTAAATATCCAGTCTCAAAAACACAATCTACCAGGCTAATTTGTGTTCACTAGAGCGAAATGAAATGTCTTAAATCTCTGCACCTCATCTTCTTTCTAGAGGAACGCTAAAAAAGAGACTCTATTAGTTGAAAGTGGAGCATGTGAATTTTAAGTGTTACCTTCTTTAAAAAATTAATAAATGTACGAATACATAAATAAATATTAATTCCTTTCCCATGGCCAAAGAAACCCAAACCCCAAACAAAGCTCACTTTATAAAGTAGAAACACTGGTTTCTCCTTTATGAAGTACAAAGGCAATATTACCTGCCTTACAAGAGAATTTGGATTCACATGCAGGTAAAGCTTTACAAATAAATTCTGGCTCCAGTGTACTGACAGACTTTCAGATTTCAGCAAAATCAGAAAGGAAACTAGTTTTCAGTTTTTCTAAAAGATACATTTTCTGTTATTGATGCTTTCTTGACAAAATCTAAAGCAAAATAAAGTTCACTTCCATCTGAAATTTTGAGTAATGGCTTAGTCCTCCTAAGAATATTTTATAATCATTCTAAATATAACTTTGGAATTTGCAAAACAGAATGGTTTCAAGATGCTTGTTTTTTTATTAATCAATCAGTTTCATTTACTTGAACATGGTTCTACCAAAAAAAAAAAAAAATCATGAAGAAGTTTATCCCCTTAAAATTTCTGGATTTTATTACCAATTCGATGGGGGATCTGTCAGTAAATTTGTTCTCTTTGTTTATTAGCACACTAGAAAAAAAAAAAAAAATTATTATTCTGATCACTTTCATGAAGCTCAATAGACAGTGATTGAAAGTGCTTATGTAAGAACTACCCATTATTGCTACAGCCAGCCAACGTACCTGAGATATCAAATGCTCAGAACAAAAAGCTCTTTCAATATGCGTGCCTACTGGAAATTGTCTGTCAAAATGTGAATTTTGTGAAAAATATGTTCTTGTGATAATTGAGATCTTCCCAATAAATATCACTAATTTGTGGTTTGCTTTCTAGTTGGTTTGGTTTGTCTTGGCTTGATTTCAGACAGGAGGTACACTCTGGTTTCTTTTCGGTGAAAACTGACCATCAGTATTCTACATGCTCCAAAAGGATTCCCCAAAATAATTCTTCCCTAAAATAAACAGAACCTCAAATTTAAACTCTTTTAAACAGTAGTTACCCACTCATCTTTCCTCTTTCCTTCCCTCACTAGGACATTTTTAGCAGAAGAAAGTACTATTTCTTGACTCATTCCACTAGTTGATGATCTGATGTAACATTAAGTATATCCTTATCATTCAGTTATATTCCACCTAATGAAACCTCATCAGATCCTTGAACTATGTGGTTTCAGAAATCAGGCCTATCCACACGAGCTTTAGTGTACTATTAGGTTTCAATGTGCTGGTTTTGGTGTACACCAAAAAAAATTACTTTCATAATGATGATTGTGTTTGTAACTGTGAAGACATAATTCAAGAGAAACCACTAAAATCTGGCCAAATACCCAGCAGGTAGTAATAGCTTTCAGTTGCTATTCTAATAGATTGTTTGTTATTTTGACTGTTGCCTTCATGAGTCTGCTGCTTCATTCATTCTTATTTTCTTCATTCAACACGCAAGCGTCACTCGTTGCTGGTCAGAACAATCGCTTTTGATATATTGTCATCAAAGTTACTAATTCAGACAAGACATAATCACATTGCAGTTCGAAAAGTGTTGACTGGTTCAAGCACTAGAGGGAGACTATACCTATAAAAATAATGAAGTATTCAATTTTGTTATTAGAATGGCTGAAAAGTCAGAGATTCCATTATTTGGGTTTGGCCTAATTCACTTCCTCTTTCCTGAACTTTAACCTATATAAATGTTCTTAATTTAATGTTTCTGGAAATGGAGCAACAGAAGACCAAATCCGAAAAAAAACTAAGCCCCAAACAGACAAAATTTAGAGTATAAAATGAATTATTGTATATCCAATAGGTGAGGATAGTCTAGAAATGCTATTAAATATTCTCTTCATCAGGACTAGCACTTGAGCTACAACCTCTTTTCTCTTTGGATCACCCTCTCAGCTGAGTCACAGTGAAATTCTGCGCCCTTTCCTGCAAATTAAACTGTTTTGGCTGGAACTAACTGGACACATATGTTGCCACCTGCTGCGCATTATTCAGTCTGAAGTTTTAAAGCAGATTGGTTCGAACAATTTGTTCATTAGAGAGGGAGAAGCAGGGAAAGGGTAGTTCCTCCTCAGCAGAGTTTTCCAGGAGTCCTGTCTGATTTGGTTTGGTTTATTCCTCAGGCTGGCAATTTACTATCAGATTGCTCCTAGGCGGTATCTGAGTATACAAAGATTTATGGATCAGACTGGTATATTTTCAATTCTGAATGAGTTTGTTAAGTCAGTGCTGGAAAGAGATTCCTCCACATGTGGATATTTTATTCAGATTTGTAAACCAGACTCTAAATGTACATATGCACTTGTTTCCATATTCATTTAAATACTCTTCTAGATGTACAAATGGGTTTGTAATTTCACACAATTGTACATGCATTAAATGAAAATTTAGAAAGAGCAGTTGAACATTTTGCTTCTTGCATTTGCTGGAGAGATCACTTCCAGCACCTTGGATGGAATAGCAGCAATCCCTTTTTTTGCTGTAGCATATTTTGTTAATTGTCATCCTTCCTGTTATCTTTCTCACACACACACGCTCCCCCAGACCTCATCTGTTCAAGCCAAGCAGCAATAATCATAGTCAGATTAAGAATATTATATGGCCATGATGGCATCCCTGTGAAATTTCATTCATCTTAATAGAACAATTTCTCATACATGGCTTCAGACAGCATCATACAGTTAAGGAAGCCTGATCCTCAATGTCTTTGCAAACAGAGACTATCATTTTGGTTTGCTATGGTTGTGTATTCACATTATTAACTGACCCACGAAGGCTGTTCTCAAGTATGTAATGTCCTTTGCCAAAAAGCTGTAGGGTTTTTAGCATCCATGGTTATTTTTTTAACTCCATGGTTATTTATAATGAAAGTTTGTGTCATAGTACCATGCTCCATAATTAGCTCTACTGATAAAATTATTGAGTCATCCAGTCAGTGTTATCCATCACAGAAAAGAAATGTGGAAAACTAAGCAGAAAGTTCACAAATGAACCATGCTCTTAAAATGGTTAATCTATAGTTTTCAGTAGATACTTATGAATAATAAATGCATATGTAAGAGGTAATCAGTCTGGAATTGTACAGGATAGGAATAGGTGATGGTCTACTTATAAAAATATATACCCTTAATGTTACATTAAGGAACATAGATTGTAGGTCTTTGGTTCTCATCGCTGATTACTGAATTATACATGAGCCTATCTAGACAGTTCTAAACCAATTTTTATCTGTAAATATTCATTAAGATTGTTTGCTTACGTAAGCTTGAAATCTCAGCTTTTAATGGCTGTTGTTTTGAAACAGTCTTATCAGTTTGTATTGCAGTCCCTCCTTTCATAACATGAGAGCGGTAGCTGTGCTTGGCAATTGTCCATGCCTAACAAAGTTAAACCTTGTCAATGCTGGGCAGTCACTAAGTGCTTATCGTTTAGAGAGTGTCCAGGCTGCAAATGGTGCTGCAGGCCATTGCAAGGCATGTTGTGATGAGCGGGGCCCAGGTACAGAATGCGACCTTTGATCTCAAGCTTCTTGGGGCAGCCTTTGGGAAGGGTAGGTACAGGGGGAGAAGTGATTGCACAGCCTGGAACATGCTTGGGTGGAGGAAGATGATCAGGGAGATGTGAGGGGAGGTTTGATGGCAGCACTCAAAGCCAAGTAAAGGCAATCAAGTAGGAGACAGGAAGCCCCAGCAATGTTCCTCATTTGGCTGACCAGGATATTTCCAGAGGTCTAACTAAACAAAGTTTCTGTAACAAAAGACAAGTGAGGAAAAGAGGCTGTAAAGAAAATAAAAGTAGCCTAAAATCATAAATATAAAAGATATTCTACATACTTGTTGGCTTGGCATTGCTGGGTAATTTAAGAAGTACCTTCTTTTTAGTAACAGGGGCTTAAAATGCAAGTAAATGGAGAGAATTCAGATTCCAGTCAAATGTATTGTTTTCTTGACTGATTTTTTAACAGAGTTGAACACTTCTGAATATTAGAATAAAATTTAAAATAAATATTTATGTACAATAATTTCTGCTAGCAGCTATTTACATCATGTGAGAGATACTCTATCATCTTCAAAAAAAAAATTTATATTAATTTAATCTAGCAATTTTGGGATGTTATATTTTTATTCCCAAGGTTGAACTTAGATCCATTTACGATAGTTTTTACCATGTCCACAGGGGCTTACCCTTGAAGACTTTATTCTATTTCTGTTATTCATTAACCTTGTTTCATCATTGTAAAACATGCACAACAAAAAGAAATTAAAAAAGTACAAACCCATATTTTGAAATCATTATGCTCTATTACATCATCAGGAAAACAAGCTTCTTTTCAAATTTCATTGGAGACTCATGGAATAATTTGCTCATATCAGTATAATGGCCAGGTCACCTCAATTTTCAGATAAAAATGTTGAGAAATCTTCTGAAAAATCAAAACTTTGTAGTCACAAAGAGAAAATGCTTATTATTAAACATTAATCCTTCCCCCAGGAAATATTTCATGATGTCCCCTTATTAAACAGAAAAGAAAGATGCATTTGGAATCAAGTGTGTCAGACATCAATAATAAAATAAGTTAAAAGAAATAATTTCTTTTAATTATCCTTCTACCTAATCTGAAGATATCTCAGGCATACTGAATTTCTGAGCTTCCAGGGGTTTAACAGCTCTAAATGTTGTAAAGGTTTTGCTTTAGGACTACACAAATATGACCACCTCCTCCAAAAAAAAAAAAAAACGAAAAAGCAAACCACCACACACATGCAAAAAAAAATCAATTAAAAAAAAAATTGAGTCTGTTCTGGGAAACTTAAATTACAAATCCCTAGGGCTCTGAAATGAAGAATAAGGAAATTGCTTTCTCCCTTTGGGCATGACCTTTTCCTTTGAATGGATTCCACAGAATAAAAAGAGGAATCATCTTTTATTTAAACAGGAAGCAACTGGAGGCAGTTTGGGGCTCTTGGGAATATTTAAACACATGCTGAGAAAGAAATTGAAAGCCATGACTATTTCAAGGACAGAACTTCAGCGATCTGTGCCTATAATGTGATACCCAGCCCTCCTGACACTGAGAGCAAAAATAGCATTTATCCTTTTATCAATACACAGCATTAGCAACGCAACTGCCTGTGATAATGGCTGAAATTAGGGACAGAGCTGTTTTGGAGGCCTTCTGAAAAGACTGGACACTGCTGGTAGGTCCATTGGAAGTTACATTAGGGTAATTTAATTCCTGCAGCCAAGCTCCATTCACAACTCCTCCTTTCTTCCAAGCTACAGTTTGTTGAAATAATAGCCATTACAGCAAATCAACCTCAGTGGGAAAACGCCCTTGTAAAACTGTAGCCTGGCCCATTGTGATCATTGCAGTTCCCCACTTAAGCAAGAAGAAGGTCAGAATTGGATTCTCAGAAAAGATGTGCTCCATTTTCAAAGCAAAACCAGAGCCAACAAGCAATGCCATGGAGCTGTGATATGCATAGGCAGAACTCCAGCAAACCAAAGTGTAAACCAGTTGAGATTTACTTCAGAGTTGCTTTGCATTTGCTTCTGTAAGAGCAACTTCAGTCCTCAAAATGTTGAACTTTTCAGAAGTCTGAGGATGTTAATTTAATAGTCTTGCAGGTTGTTAGAAAGAAAGAGCCATTTCTCTCTGTTCTCTTCCTCCACCCATGCTCCTGTAATCTCCTGTCTTATATTTGCAGCTGAAGGCTTCTTGGGGATGTTTTTCATTTTTTTTTTAATGACAAACTATCAGCCTGAGACTTTTTCTGGCCTTCCAGAAGAGCTGAGCCCTTTTACACCATGCTACTCATTTTCACCAATGTTATCATACAGCAGGATAGTAGGGTCTAAACCCACTTTTGTTCTCTCAGTGGATTCAGGTGGCCAGAAAATGGTGTCCAGAGACATGCCAGAACCTTGCACATGTGTGATGAGTTCAGGGGTATTTCATAATCACGGGTGGATTATCTTCTCTTGGGAGGCAAGAGAAAGTGAACCTTCTGAAATGACCTGGAGTCCGTACTCCCTACAGGACAGGACTTTGTGTAAAATCTGAATGTACTCTAAGCCATAAATGTAATTCATTTAGGCATTGTCTAAAAATTAGTTTGGAAAATTAACATATTCAGCTGCATTATTTCCAAAGAAATTTTGGCTACAAAAGAAGTTTTCTATCGCAGCCAAGCTAACAGTATAATCTGTATAAATATATTTGTGCATGTGCTTACTATATGGAACTCAATGCATACATTAATCACAACTGAAAATGAGTTTTCTTTTTGTGTCTTTCCTTGCCTCTTCTTTTCTCTTCTATTGTACCAGCTCTAATGTACTATGGCATTTTGCTACTTTTTTCTCACTAATTAACTCAGAGAAGAGCTAAAGTCCTGTGGCTTAATATACAGTAATAAGTATGACATTATTTTCAGGCTGTAATATGAAACACTGAAAATGTGTTATTCATGTAGGAAACAATATTACATAGCTATTTATAAATCTCCTGAAATGATGACTCTTTCAATGCTGCTACCTATATATAAATAGCCCAGGGGTTTAAAGTACGCTGACAATCTGATGACCTAATATCACATTATATTTTGACTTTATTTAGTACACATGCATTCTATGATTCATAACAGCTCATATTGTATTACTTTATGGCATATCCTGAATGTAATAGATTTTCAAGGTTTTCAGATAAACTACAATAGTCACAAACAATTTTCTTTTATTTACCTTTTTTTACAAATATCTGTCTACCTCTAATGCTTATTTTTTAGTCTTAAAGTAAGAGAATAAAGGATAGGATCCTAACCACACTTTGTTTGGACTTTTTTCCTTGCTAAGAGCACTTTAAGCACAAATAAAAGCTGAGCATGAGACAGATGACAACAGA
The DNA here is from genome assembly GCA_009867235.2 of Psittacus erithacus. Lineage (NCBI taxonomy): Eukaryota > Metazoa > Chordata > Aves > Psittaciformes > Psittacidae > Psittacus > Psittacus erithacus. The sequence continues at coordinate 18,504 of WYDI02022871.1, forward strand.
TGGAAAGTATGAAAGCTTTGGTTTAATATGGCTCAAGGCTGAGAGGAATAATTGATGACAGGGAAATAAAAATTGATGGAGACTCTGCTATTTTAAACAAGGACATGAATGGCAATAAGAAACAGAGGAGATGAGCTGAAGCAAGTTCAGATTAAGAAATGCCAGGTTAATATGCTTTTTTTTTGTGGTAAAACTTTAGAGAACTGTTCTTCCCTGCTATCTATAGTGATATCATATTAAATTGGGGTTGATTTTTGGAAATTTTCTAGTTCTGAAGGGATTCACATGGAACTGGGAGGCTGGAAAGAGCTATCTTGCAAACCCCATTTCTTGTCCTTTCTACACGCAGAAGCCCTGGTCCTGCAGAGACTGACATGTTGCTTGTAGACTGTAAACGTAAGAGTGGGCTTATTAGATTCTGGGAGCTTGAAACTGATCAAAGCAAATCTTACTGATTTCCAGCTAACTACATGTAAAATGTGTGCAACTAGATTACAGAAAAGCCTTTTCAGGTCTTGAAACGTTTTTATTTTAAAGTTTCCAAAGCAGGGTTCGCTTCTCTTGCTTTTCTTCAAAAATAAACTGATACAAGAAAGCCTTGACAATTAATTGATTGCCGCAGTGGATGGCCTGTCATTTATTTAAATTAACTTCAGACAAGGAACATGCTGTGCTTCCAGGTAAAATGCTTAACTAATTTTTCTTAAGTTAAGCACTAATTTCAGCAGAAGGGACAAAAAATTTCTTTCATGGCAATTTGCATATTTTCTGAAAATACATATAAGTTGTACAAAATAGATTTGCAAATTCAGGTCATTGATTGTTACACAGTCTCCAGGTTTCAGAGACCAGATGACAGCAACTGTTTTCTTGCTGTGATAGTTTTACCTTAAAGTGTTTCTCTTGATTTCAACTGAGCTGCTATTGATGGTTAAAAAAAAAGATAAAACCTGTATCAAACACTAAACTTTCGTTTTATAGCAGCAAATTCACTCAGAATGAAATACAAATATGAAAAGCAGTAAATGCATAAGATTTAATATTAAAACTTTTCATGACACTAACTTCTCCCACCCTGGCACCAGAATGCGATTAAATCAAGATGATCCAATTATCCCCCAAAGTGCTGGCGGAGCAGTAGGAGAGAAGAGAGAAGTGCACAGGATGACATCCTCAGCTGAGGTAAATCCAGGGATTCAACACACCCCTGCTGATTTACTCCAGACAAAGAGCCAGCGTGCTATTTTTAGCTTTTATGTTTTACTGGAATTTCTTGGAATTTAAGCTCCTTTCCAGTGAAGCGTCTGTTCTCCCATCTGAAGGCAGAGCATGCACAGGGTCACTGGCTCTGCTCCTACATAACCTCAAGCTGATTCTGCCACTCTCCCGACTACCCATCCTTCCATCTCACCGACAAACCTCTCGAAACTACAATAAGGCAGCTGCCCACACATGTGCTGGCTGATCTGCTTCTCCCAGACCCAACATACCACCCCCACAATCACAGAAGCCTGTTTCAGTGATTAGAAGTGTGAAAGAACAGCAATGAGCAGAGCTCACGCACCAAAGCATCTCTGTTTCATTGGTGGAGGTAGAGGGGGCTTTATACAAAGATTCTTATTCTCTTCCTTGCAATACATCACTTCTTCAGGGACTTTCTTAGCAGAAGGTTAATAAACCACAGTCATAATAGAAGTTGCACTTCCTCCTACACATTGTATGCTGTGCTGCCACCAGAGAGGCTGCTTCAGGAGGTTCTTATATAGTCAAGTAATACCAAAGTTATGTTGAGTGATTTTTAGAATCATAGAATGATAGAATAGTTAGGGTTGGGAAGGACCTTAAGATCATTTAGTTCTAACCCCCCTGCCATGGGCAGGGACACCTCCCTCTAAACCATGTCACCCAAGGCTCTGTACAACCTGGCCTTGAACACTGCCAGGGATGGCTCAACTTCTTTGAGCAACCCATTCCAGTGCCTCACCACCCTTACAGTAAAGAACTTCTCGCTTATATCTAACCTGAACTTCTCCTGTTTAAGTTTGAACCCGTTACCCCTTGTCCTGTCACTACAGTCCCTAATGAAGAGTCCATCCCCAGCATCCCTA
>WYDI02022872.1:7828-27810 GCA_009867235.2 Psittacus erithacus
AAGAGCTCATCTCAGTCTCCCCTCTGGCAGCTTAAAGCCATTCCCCTTGGCCTGGCCCTACAGGCCCTTGGCCAAAAGCCCTCTCCAGGTTTCCTGCAGGCCCTTTAAGGCACTGGAGCTGCTCTAAGGTCTCCCCTTCAAGAGCCTTCTCTTCTTGAGGCTGCCCCAGCCCAGCTCTCTCAGCCTGGCTCCAGAGCAGAGCTGCTCCAGCCCTCGCAGCATCTCTGTGGCCCTTCTCTGGACTTGTTCAAGCAGGTTCATATCCCTCTTGTCTTGAGGGCCCAAGAAAAAAACCTTCAGCACAATCATATGCATAAAGGTATTGATAAGAGACATTCTGCATCTGGTAGAGCATTGCCATTTTGATTCAGTAGCACTTCATACCACTTTCATTTTGTGTCATAAACAGCCAAGGCACACATCAACTGGCCTCATTTTTACAGGAAGGCTTTTAAACCCTTCCCTGCCAGATCAAGAAATGCATCATTTGCAGTCACAGTTATCCAAAATAGTTATTTTGATGCACTGTGTCACAACCAAGGTGGAGCCTGAATCCCAAACCTGAAGAAACACATTTACTTCATTTTCTATTCTTTTGCACTTTGCAAATGGCCCAAGTTCCAGCAGTTCACGAAGGAGCTGGGACCAGGCTGCCACCGCAGGCATTTGCTTCCCAGGCCTATAAATCTCTCTCGATGGGGTCTCATTTTTCTTGCCATTGCTCCCACGTCCCCCATGGACGCAAAGCAGTGGGGTGCATCATGGAGATGAACGCTACCAGGGGCAGGGCTGGGCTCCCCAGCTTCATGTGATTTGTGAGTGGTACCTGCAGCGTGATGAGGCACTCCAGAAAGCAATCGATTCTCTTTTTATGTGTTCTTAGAAAACAATTACCAGCAGGAGTGATGAATGCACTTCTAATTATATCTTGGCTGTCTCACCCCCTCCTAGTCATGAACTACTTTAATAAGTAAAGGGCATTCAGGAAAAAAATGGTTTCATTCAGTGACAATTAACTCAGTGTTTCCATACCTGATTCTGGGGAGATGTTGACAGTACCCAGAGTAGATGTTGTGGAGGGCTGAGAGTGGAGAACCAGGAGCTGGACTGAGCCTCCAGGATGTCTTCGTGGTTTTGCACATCAGCTCTGTCACCCCTCCAGGTAGTGCTGCCATTCACAGCAGTGATTTGGGTGGTGTAGCATTTGGATGCATGTTTTATTGCTTTCAGTTGCTGAAGTAGCTCCTACCTCAAGCAAGGACACTCACGTACTATGATACAGGTGAATCTTTAAAGCAAACCATTTGCCCATGCTGTATTTTGATAACCGTTTTTTAATGTAGGGTGAAAACCACCTTTCAACTATTACCTTATTAGACAAAAACTATTAACTGAGGTCTGCCAGTGTTAGCTGATGAAGGCTGATCAAGTACCTGATTTGGAGACATCTCTGCTTCATCAAGCCCTGTAGAGCTGTTAAACAGCCCCAGAGAGACCACAAAAGCATTAATTTCTTTAGGAGATTACCACTCCAGCTACCTGTCCCTGCTGCCAATCTGAAAGCAAACACCTCTGCAAGCAGCAGCAGGGATGGAACAGTTCAATCCTTCCAAACTCCTGCAAAGATTTGCATCCACCTCATTTTAATTAGCCTTTGCTGGGCCTGTCCTTAGTTTCTCTCAGTTCTTCTCATTTCATCTAAATCATTTGCATTACATAAAAGCACTGTGGTGCTCAGCTTGTTTTGCAAAGGCTGCACCATGAGACTGCCTTTCTCATGTGCAGCTATTGAATCAGCTCCCTATTGTCTCAAACTACCTTTTCCCTCCTCCCTCCCAAAAGGCTTTGAGAGACATATAATACCCTCTTTAAAACGGCTCATCATGGATGTATCACCTGAGGGTCTATTTCTAACCAGGATTCACAGTGAATAAGCATTATCCTTGATAGAGTTTTTCATGCATTAGATTGGAAGCAAGCATTGATCAGTGCAAGTTAAAATAACATTCAGCTACATAAATATAGAGCTCTATTTTGTAATTATTTGCAATACTTGACTATAAGCTTGAAAATAACATTTCTTACCTCATCAAGCGTGACCTACTCTATGTGCCAAACACTGAGCAGCTTTTCCATGGGGGTTTCAGACTTCTCTGTGTCTTGGGAGAAGGCATGGTTTGGGTGCTGGAGAGAAGTCACCATTTCTAACCTGGGAGTACAGAAGAAAGGGCAGCTGCAGTGAATTGACATGATGCCCTAATCTTTAAGAAACCTGGGTGCACAAAATAAGTTAAAAATGGGTTAATATCTAGATTTCCAAATGCCAGCAAATAAATTGAGCATCTTCACATCTTCTTACACCCCTCTGATTACAGCTCTGTGGTGGCTGAGGTTACAACCTCAGCTCTTTTTTGCCATCACTGAGGCTGACTCAGTTTAATTTTAAATCTACTCTCCCAAATCCATAGCACACTCTCTTTTATACTATAATTGAGACTTCTCTTTTCCTCTGTGGATTTATTCTTTCTTTAGCTGGCTCATGGCAATCAAACAGATCGCTTCATCTTCCCAGGAAAACTTCCACTTCATTAAAATCCTCCTCTTTTTAACTTGTTCTTTTCGTAATTAATGTGAGTCACAGAATATTTTATATTTGGAATCACGTTATTTGTAGACAGTAGTCAAACGTGTTTGGTTAGCAGCCAGATGCTAAGCATATGCAGCAGAGGAGTGAGATGAAAGGATGTAGGTAAACAGGGAAGATACATGCTGATCACTGACCGGCCCCCCACCCCTCTCCATGCTACTGTACTTGCTACAATAAGATGCCAGCCTGAAAGGTAAAAGAAAGCCAACTTCAGGTGGAAAGCAGAAGTAATTTGGAGGATAAATTTTTAATTAAAAAAGCAGTATGGGATAGCAAGTTTAGAAAGATTGCTCCTAAAAGCTTAAGGACCTGCTTTTCTGCCCTCTATCTTTAGCTTTTTTATTGATATGGAATGAGGAAAGAGCTTTTTCTGGATGCATTGTAGGAAAGCACAATTCATGCTCTGAACATCTTTCTCATTACCATCCAATATTACTGCTCTGCCCCTTGAAAGATTGCAAAAAAAGTACAAATAGAGAAGAAAGAGGCTGTCTGCTTGCTAAATTATATGTTTCAAGCAGGGAGCATGCAGATCCAGAGCTGTAATAGCTTCTCATTATCTTGCAGGAGTAATTTAAATTAGTTCAACTCCCAGTTATGAGTGTGACATTTATTTCTTTGTATTGCAGCCATTCTTAAATGCCTTAATGCAGGATCAATATCACTTTGTACCAAGCCCAGACCTACACAACATGCTACTCCCCAGAAAGCATTTGTTTTTGCTAGCCAGGGCTTTTTGTTTGACCCACTTCCAGTGAAAAAGTGAAGGATGGGGCTCTCCAAGATGGTATTTGCTTCCTGGCTCATGGCTGTTTGATTGTGTGCAGCTCCTTGTGTCCAACCAGGCATTTTGCAGTGATGCCACCAACTCATTGTAGCACATGTAGCCTTTTGCCTGGATGGAGATAAACAGGAGACAGGGAGGACATGAATGGGCTGGGTACATCAGAACAGGGCACATGGAGAAAACGTGGAGATGGAAAACTTGCTGTATATAGTCTAAAATAACCCCTCTATTACCCACACTGCAAATTCACAATGTATATCTATACGACAGTGAATATGTTTTGAACCCTCTCTTTCCTTTATCTTGCTGTTCCAGTCATCCAGCCTGGCAGATGAAAACAGCTAAGCAGCATTTAGGTGATGCTCATCAGGTCTCCTCTCTGGCGCGCTGATGGCAGGTGAATGTGCCGCTTTGCCAAGCAGCATCTGCCTGTGGTTTCAAAAGTTCAAGCTTTTGATTTGCTTTGTGTAGCCACAAATGGATGAGTTTAGTAAAATAAACTACTTGTATGCCATCACGTGATAGAGGCACAGTATCTCAGCCGAGACCAGGGGAAACTGTAAGTAATGGTTATAGAAACAGGATAATCTGCAATTTGTCCTCCCTAAGGTATGTGGAGTGGGAGACTGGAATCTGTGATGTGAGAGAGATCAACACTGAAAAATCCTTATAGAGGAATTTCTCAGATGACAGATCCCTCTGCAGGATGTCACGGTCAGAATTCCATGAGATTTGGTGCAGCACTAATGTGGTTACCTGATATTTTTAATCTCTGACATCTGTAAGGGCAGAGACAAAGTAACAGGAGTCTACCCACTTTGAAATAAAGAAGGGCTGGAGCTCCATCCACTCTCCACTCACTTTCATAGGATGCAAAACTAAGTGACTATAAACAGCACTATTCACCTTCTTTTCCTGGGTCATTTGTTTCTGATTCATTTTATGGTAAGATGTCCCCTGTTAAATGTTTTGGTCCAAATTCACGCTAAGGGAACTCCATGATCTTCAGGAGGCTCAGATCAGCAGTGAACTCAGAGCAGGTTGTAGCAGACACCCAATTCATGACCTTTGCTATCAGTGAAATCTTGAAAATGCACTTCGAATCTGAACAGAACATGCTCAACCTACCTGGATGAAGGTTACACAGAGAAGTGCTGAGGATAAAAGTTATGCAGCACCCAGCAGCTCCAGCACAGTGGTCACTTAGTGTTGCTGACACCAGCTCCAGTTTGGCACATTGGCAGATGAGCTCCTGAATGCCAGGTTGGACTTGACTCCCAACAGCACTAGACAAGCAGGAAAGTATAGAGGTAGGAACAAGGCAATTGTGGCCTCTTTAAAAAAGGACACAGTAAGAAATAATGTTGTCACGTTGCTGTCGTGTACCTACACATGACAACTTAAAAAATCCAGAATCTTTGCACATTTAAAGACTAGTTAATCTACCCTGGTCTCCTCTTCCAGTGCTATTTCCAGTTACACTGATGGCAATTTCTCTGCAATTACACATCCATGTCTGTCTGCAAGAATGGAGCTGGCTCTTCCGAAACATTGGAGTAGATAAATCAAACGAGGGAGGCAAAAGCAGTACTTGGGTTTGATCTGACTTTAACAGATAAAATCAGAGCAGCTCCAGCCAAGCTAGGAGCAATAAGCAGAAATCGGAGCAGCAAGTCCAGGAAGTGTCCCTAGAGGACATTCCACATTGTCCTGATGCTGCACACCAGTATTAGCCTTAAAAGCCCTGCAGTAACATCCTTTCTGGCATAGGCATAGGTATTAGAGATCCAAGCCAATGTGGTTAGCTAACACTGTCTGGTGCTAATATTCACCCTCATTCAGCAGCCTCAGAGGACAGCTGATACAGCACATGATTAGGCACAACAAGCTGAACCTCAGAGATGAACAAGCCTGTTGATAAAGGACAAACAAGCATTATATTTTTATGACACTAGAAATTAGCATATCAAAATCTTGTTCTTTCTTCCCATAGCCCATATTTCTGGGGAGGGAGAAAGGAGCTGCAGAACAGAAGGCTCTTTTGCATTGGAACATATGTTTGTGTCGCAGTTCGGCCGGTTGAAGTTCCTCATTAGAAAACATCATTTGAATTCATAAGTAGCTGCAGAAGAACAATAGTTAACAGGGATGTGTGGCAGTGCTTTAAGCTTGAGGACTCCAACTTCATACAAGGTCTCTCTCTTAAAATTGCAAGGTATAGACAACAGAGGCCACTCACTGTCAAGATGAAAAACTGCATTAGCAATTCCTCCTCAACATTACTGCTAAACCACCTGAGGCATGTTTCATTGTGGCTATTTCAGGAGGAGCAATCTCTGCTGTTTGACTCCTGTGGCATAAAGCAAAGGCTGCTGGAAATGAACCAAACCTGCCAGCAAATATTTTTGTAACTATCACCTTTGTTTTGAGCTCCCATGTGGCGTTAATTATTTGCCCACAAAAATAACATCTATGGAAGCAAGGGAGATCTGATGGAGCTCTTTGTCCTAATAATCCAGACGGATTCACAGCTCAAGGTAAGTTGCAAAGGACGGGAAGAAAGAGAAAAAACTCTTGCTTTTGTGACTTCTCCCTGCAAGAGCCTAAAAGAGGGGATGAGTAAGTACAGGGAAGTTGTTGGGCCCATTAACTAATCTGCCCAAACTACTTCTGTCAGATGCAGTTTTTACCCTCTCACCTACTCAACACACACAACTATGAAACATGGCTGATACAAGCTCGTGTCTCACCAGCCCATCTTGACAACAGGAAACCTTGACATCTTACAAGTAATTCAAAAATTTCTTAGTCAAGATTGGGGTGGGGGGAGGGGTTAATCTACTTTTAGGTACCCATTTAGAAGAAAACGGCTGTGAATAGGAAGCTATCCATTGCCAAGGTTAAGCTTCGGCAAACTGCTCTCTAGCTGTAGCCTAATGATTTTTTTAATAAGAACCAGACACTTCAGAGCTCAAGTAGAGTCCTTGGTGGAGCTAAAGCCCAGCAGCTATTGCTGCCAAAAAACAATTCATTTCACCCGCTTTCAGAGGGAACAGGTATCCCATCCCAATAACGTATTATGAAATCTTCAGTGTATGCTCAGTTGCTCCCTACTTAAAGGCAGCTTGTGATATTTTATTCCTATTTAGAGGAATCTCTAAAGACACATTAAGAAAGAAACCACGCACAAAGTCTGAATGTGTCTCTGGGTACAGCAGTACCTAAAGTACAAACTGACAAAAGAACAATAGGTAAGTTTTGCAGGGAGGTCTGATACACCTTCTGTTAGCCAAACACACACTGATACAAGCAAACCAGGAAAGCAGAGGTACATAAATTACAAATAAAAAGTGCCATGTGCCAAGCCATGTATGTCCCTTTTTATAAACCCAAATGGACGCACAAACATTGCTGGTTTAATCCAACACGATCCTTTCTTACTTTTCGCAGAGAATATGCTAAGCTTATTTACCACTGAATGCTTCGGCTCTGCTGCTTGCTCCTGGCAGAGCTGGGGTGTCTGGGACTTGCACTTTAAAGCATTAATATTGCTCTCTGATATGCTGATGGGGTTGCAAAAAAGTATTCTGGTGAAGGCTAACTGCTATCTGCTCAGAATTTAAACGCGGGAATCAAATGCACAGTGGGATGCACCAGCCATAAGAACTGGAGACAAATCTTCGAGGTCTTCCTTCGACATGCTGGGAACATTTTTCCACTCAGCCTTGAAAGAGTCAGGGTTGTTCCAAGTCATCCAAGTGAAGCTAAATTGTCGATCAGCATCCACAGCAGACCTGCCTGGTAGAGGCTGTGAAAGAAAAATGGCTTTATTAGGGTCTGTCAAAGCATAAACCCATGCTGAAGACACTGTTTCACTCTGTGATAAGGAACCTCTGTGTAATGGTAGGCTCATCCCCAAGAGGAAGATAAATAGGCAGAGGGCCTGTCTGGGTGCACTGGATGTATCCTCATCAGGAAGCCACAAACTGTGTGGAGGACACAGTTTCAGCTCTCCAAGCAGCAGCTCAGCTGGGGTTTAACCTTCTGGGGCCTCCTACAGCACGATTTCTCCTGTTATACATCAACCCCATCTCTTACCTGACTTTCACACAGCATCTCCAGGCTACTCCAGCGTATGGGAGAGGTGCACCCTCTGAGCCGTCCTCACCCAGGTGATGTGGGTATTGCTCCAGGGAGATCAGAGCAAACGCTGCAGGATTCGGCTGCAGTGTCCCCAGGAGCACGGCCAGTACCAAGGCAGGCTCCTGAGAATAAATGAGTGTGTCAGACAGGAAACGTTGCACTTCAGAGGGGAAATGTAGGCAAAAAACCCTGGGAACACCACTGCCCCGCAGAAAGCAAGCTGAGCTTCCAGAACTGCTGCTTTCTCCTTCCAGAAATTCCTCTCCTGAGTTGCTTTTCTACAATTAAGTGAAGCATTTCAGGGCATGGGCAAGTACTGTCATAGAAACACACCAACTTCTGCTATTTTGATTCATCAAGACAGAAAATGAACAGAACACAAACTTGGAGTTGAGAGAAATGAAAATACAATTATCACACCCTTGTCTTGCTTCTTCTGGCCATGGCAAGGTGAGAGCTGCAATGATAAATTTGTGCTTGTTTATCTATTGGGGTGTTTGGATGGTGTCCAAACAGAGGACATCAGATCTGTAGTCTTGTCAGAGTAGAAATGTAGTCCAAACCATCCTTAATCCAATTCTGCAAAACTGAGAGGGAGGAAAATTGTGTCTGCTGTGTCCAACAAACAAACTGCATGATGTGTGTCTATCAAACCAAATCCAGAGTTTCAAACTCCAGTCACTGAAAGGTAACCATGTGTCATCCTGCGCTACTGGTGCTTCAGAAGGGATAACTCTCTAATTTTGACAGGAGAAATCATTCAGCCTGGTACCTCAGGTGCCAAAGTGGTGTCAAGGATGGTGTCATACTCAAAGAAAATTAGCATGGACAGACACAGCTGCCTGTTACCACCGTCTCGTCTCCAAAGCAGACAGACACAAGACAACTATAGACCAGCCAATCCTAACAGTCACATCAGCATGGCATGGAGCACAACAGAATATGTCAAGGCTCTCAGTTTATTCTTACATTGTTTATACATGTTTGTAGTCCTTAAATCACAGGTCCCTCCCATACTAAATGATCCCAAACAGATGTAACAATAAACTGCAATATGAGACAGAGACTGTGAGACAGAGCAGAAAACAGTCCTAGTGAATCACAAACACTGAAACAAAATAAATGAATCAGTCCTAAATAGTCTAATTAATAAAGGTTAATTTATTTATCATCCTGCCTAACCTGATATCTCCAAACTCATCTGACAATGCAAAATGAACAAAGCACAAGAAAGGCAGCAGTAATTGTAAAGCTTCAGTAGGTACATTTTCCAGAAGCTTCTTTTTCTGCTACATAGAAGGCATCCTGGATTCATTAGCACATCAGTGTGGTCAAGGTGCACAGACATGCTCACTCACATCCTGATTGGCAGCAGCATAATTAAAAGGATGTTAATGGATTAACTCTGAGTTAGAAACAGATCTTTCTTCCCTTTATCATGAATGGCACCAGAGATGGTCACCAAGACCAGCCCTACCCGCACCTAAAGAGATGCCTACATCTTACCCAGTGCAGCCTGCAGGGAGGAAGGCTTCACCACTCCCAGCAAGACAAGCCTGGGACACTTACAGGATGAGAAATAACTGTTTACAGAGCCTAACTACAAAGTCATTCCACTGTAACATGCTACTACATTTTTACGTCTGTACCTACTCCCCAGTGGAGCATAACATTCAGCATCTGGATTAGTGAAAACATCACTGCACTTGCCAGCTCACAGTAATTGTAAATGCAACCTCCTACAGAATTAAGCCCTCTTCAGGGAACACAATCCCCCAATCCTGACGCCTTCTAAAACAAAGTCTTCCTTAAGACTGAAAACTTACAGAAGTTTCATGGTTCACCAGGACAAAGCTAATGTGAGCACTGCACTCTAGGCTGGCACCAGAAGTGTCGGGGGCACCTGCAGGTGCTCCCATCAGTCCTAAGCTGTCCTACATGAAGTTCATGCAACAAAAATCATTGTCTAATACTTGAATAGCACAAAGAAAATCTAAGATTTGTGCTTTCTGTAGCACCATTCAAACACTTCAACATGTGATAGGCAAACTTGAGCTTCCCACAAAGCCATTATCCCTTTTGAATTCAGAAGCTTCACTAGGTTCTCCTCTTGCATTTTGGCTCTGTGATATATGCAAGTTGTAAGACAGATTTCTAATACACTTAAACAGGAAAATAGTTGCCTAGATCTGCAAACACTGTTTCATGTTGCTGATTTCTGAGTTTGTTGAGGATAGCCTGAAATCAACCTCTGGATACCCCTTCAAATCTCACATACTCAGTGGCTTCTCCAGGAGGTACTTTTGCCTTCCATTAGGAAGGAAAGATGTGGCCTTCACCAAAAAGCTTCAATTACAACCTACAAAACACAGCTTGAAATAAGGAGTGAAAGAAATCTAATGGGGGTAAAAAAGTAGAATTTGAGATTTTACAGCAGAGTTATGGTCATAAAGTTACTAATTCCCTTTTCTTTTTAAGGGTCCTTCTGGATTACTGAGTCCTCTACACTGTAGGTGGCTGCATTTCATTTCTAAAGATGTAAGTGCCTGTCATTTCAGAGTAACTACCTGTAGGAAATGGTAGGAGGGCATGTCAGAATGTTCAGTTTCAGATGGGCATGTGCATTTTTCACTAGCTCTTTCCTTGACAATTGTGCAGATGTTGAGGAATCCTTCCCTCTTTCACACACAAAAAGAGAAATTTAAGATTGTATTTTTCTGGTTTTAAAGAGGTAAGTGCAGGTTTTGGAAATGAAGATGGCTTCCCACTCTGTCTGAGAGACCTGGGAGCTATGATGTGTCACCGGAAAGAACAGCAGAGCAGTTCTGGGAGGTTTTAAAGGTCACAGGTTAACTGAGCTGTAATTGACTTTCAAATATTGATCCATTATTATTAGTGTTTGTTTAAAAATCAAATGGTATTTGATTTGAAGTTATTGTGCTGCTTTCAGAGGCTGGAAACCCTCCATTTAATTCCACTAAATTTGGTCATTCCACCAAACCACAAAGCTTTTGAGAGCTTTTCTTCCAGCAATGCTCTCTGCTTCCCCTCACTCCAGACTGAAGGTTTTCCATACCCACCTGCCTGTGAAGACTTTGTTTAGCTCCAGAGCAGCTTCTGCTTGTCTTTGACTTCATTATTGTGAGTACTGCCCATTAGAAGACAACCCTGTTTGCAAGTTCTGGGTATGGCCAGCAAGATTCTTCAGAAGTAGCTGCACAGTGAAAACATCAATCTTCTAACATGGTTACTTGAAGTGAAACAGCTCCTTTTTACTTTGTGCTATATTGACCCATGAGAGGCAATCACAGGTTGTGGCAGGAGTCACCAGAAGGTCCCAGGCTTCCATCAGAAGGTTAAAAACTTTCACATTTCATTTGTACTGGTCCAGATGACTACTGCTGACTTCTTGAAAGGATGCACCACAGCATGAGTGTCCAAGTGGGTCATTGAGAAGCAATTTCCAGTTCCTTATTTATTGACTTTTGTAGGGAAAAGAGCTCCAGATATTCCATTTGATGAACATCACTTCATCATGTTTTACAGCTACCAGGAAACAAGAAAACAGACAGCTTAAGAATTGTGTATAACTCCATTATTACCAGACTTTGTTAGAATAGAATTGTGATTAATAGTCCCAACTCTTATCTCAGCCTGAGGCTGACAAAAATCAATGTCATCTTAACCTTAATCTTACAAGAAATCCGTTCAGTTTGCTGGACCTACTGAGGTTTGAATCTTTAGAAGGTTAAGTTTTCATAATAAAAATATGGATATAAACTTCAGTTCCCTTTTTCAAAGCAGTGATTTTCATATAGGCATATAGGTCCACCAGGGACTTAAAAAATGGTCAAATGCTGCAGAAAATCTATGAGCCACTGTGATTGATTGGGAAGTGTATGAAGCTCCTGGGACACTACTCAAATACAGCCAGGTATTAAGCATAATGGATACTAATAAGTATTAGTCCCTACTGCAGGGGCTGGTTTTGTTTGATTCTGCACAGTAGCTAGCCGGACCTGAGGCACAGTAGGCTAATAGAAACCATTTGGGTACTGATCATATGGGACCAAACCCAAAGCTAGAGCAAGAGGAGTTGATCTGCTGCAGAGGATCGAACTATGCTGTCTTATGCTGAGGAAATGGCTCAAGATCTGATCCTGTCTGCAGGAACCAGATGGTGTTTAGACTTTTTTTTTCCCCATTTAAAGTTACTCAAACCAGTAAGGGAAAAGGGAGAGAGGAGAGATGTATGCAGCAGGTTGGGGGGTAGTGATGTGGAGGGGGGGAAACATAGCAGTATTTTCCTAGCTTTGAGGAGTATGAAGTAGAATGAAACAGCATTAGAGACCAACCAAAGTGCTTGATACTCTTGGATATGAATATATATTCCTGTCATTGGATAGAAGCTTTTTTGTCTTCTGCTCCAGTGAAGCCAACATGGAACCTGGCTGGTTTACTCCAGCTGTGAGTCATGTCTAAGTCTCCTACACATCCGTCCTGCACCCCTTCTCATACCACTGCTAATGAACATACAAGCCCAAGTACATACAAGCTCCACTCCATCTCTACCCACACTTCCCGCATGGAAAGAGTAAGCTACTACTGTACTCCGATCCTTTTCCTTTAGAAAGAGTCCTACTTAAGTTGAAATGCTGAAGAGCAACAGCTCCACAAAGTGCAACGAGGAGGCCAATAAGCTATTTAAGACCTTCCCAATACCTTCACCTTTTGGAGGAAATTAATAAACTGCTAAGCCAGGCAGCAGCATGGAGAGACTTTTCAGAAGAGAAGAGCTCAGCAGCAGCTCTGCCTCGCTCTGCCAGGCAGAGGCTCCCCTGGAGAGCTCTCCTGCTGGATGGAGCAGAAGCCTTGGCAGAGCAGCTGTCAGGTCACTGACAGTCCCAGCATGAGCGTTCACTTGGGCTCATGCCTTTCTTTCTCCATATCTGCCTATGCAGCTGTACGTGCACACATAGACATACATACATTTATGACATCTCAGTTAATACTGTGGAACACGGGTCTTCAAACCTTGTATTCTGCAATTTCGCAGTAAAAGGAAAAGCCATTTTCATGGCTAAGGAGTGTCAAGTGATTGTCACCTAAGTGGGTGCTGTACAGGCACAGAGATCCCTTGCAGGGTAGCAGATACTGTCATTCCTGGCCAATCTTAAACTTGAAAGAGCAGCCAAGGTAGGCAGAGCAGTCAGAAGTTACACCAAGACACCCCACATAGTCATTCAACAAAGCATGGTGATCATAATCACCCATTTCCTGATAAGAACCAGCACATCCTCCAGATCATTTGGTTTCCACTGCTGGGCTGGGGTATCTCCTGCCATTTCTCCTCAGCTGAGGGCTGAGGGGAGCAGATCTAATCTCTGCATTAGCACCCCAAGTACCTATTTCCAAATGTAGAGACATTTGCCAGGCAGCAAAAGCACAGTGGGATCTGTTTATTCAAAGGCAGGAAATGGCATCAATAAATCCAGGCAGAGCCTATCTGCTTGCTGAGAACACTGCAGAGAGTGATGAAACCTCTGATACTGCTTCTAATTACAGCCTTTGCCCCTGGGAGCTGCAGGCTTTATTAATGCAATTATGATTAGCCAAAGGCAAGGAATGTTTCTGATGACCTTGTAGGGGAACAGAGGCCTTTAGTCACCATGGGAATTGCTTCCCTCCCTGGCAAATGGTGCATAACCAGGTATGTTCCCATTCCTGCAGATGCACCACCTTGTCATTTGACTAAAGCATGCAAATTACTGTTTGATGCCACCTTCCTCACCCCCACAAATCAAATCAAATCCAACAAGTTTCGAGTTGGTCTTTTGGTAAAGGGGAAAAAAAATTCAACCAAAAGTAAAATTCGACTAAAGTATATTTATATCTTGATTTACAACAAGTAGTAATAACCACCACAGTCCTAATCACAATCAGTACTGAGCTCTGGTTTAACTGGAAGTTGACGCCTCAGTTGATGCCTAAAGGCATTCAGCATGGAGACCTGCTCTCAAAACTATGTTTCCATGAATTGAAACTCTGTATCATGGCAAGAAGCTGCCATTAACTACAACAGTGTGCTCCTGGGAAGATGTGTTAATCATTCAAGAATGACATTTCAGACCACATGCTACAGACTTAGAGCCAAAGCAGATTCTAACCTCAGAGCATCATCTACCCTTAGTCAAAACAGCATTTCATAAGGTTACCATATATGCTTTGTATACACAAATCTAAAAGAGAATTAGCAATTTTGCTTGGATTTTAAAGGACCAAAAATACCTCTCTCCAGACATTATTTCCAGCACTTTATCCCCAATGGCTCTAAAATTGCACCGGTTATCCCTGAGCTTTGAGTTTCCTATGTAATAGATCAGTCACAGAAGCACATAAAGACCATCCCACGACTGGACATCTCAATTTGACTACTCAAGGCAGATAGTAAATGAGAAAAAAGAGAACTGTTACTTTACACACAAATATGCTGAAAGCTGGAGGAGCTGGATGCCTTGGCCAGGCTCATTCAAGGAATTGTCAACACAATTATGGAATAGTCTGGCACCGAGCCTACCTTTTCTGGTGCTGCCTGTGGTGTGCTGTTGGTGTCCATGCCATGAGGTCTTTGGCTGGGCGCCACTGCAGAAGAAAGCAAAACATCCACCTTCAGTACTTTTCACCTCTGAACACCTTGTTGGGGGTTTTGGGGTTTTGTAAGTGAAGGATGCATGCAAGATCTTTTTTCAAAGTACCTGAAAAAAGCCCCACAAGGACATTTTGCAAAGGAGAGGACAGAGAATCAAGAAAACTAAACGAATGCAGAGGCATGGGTGCACGTTGAGCAGGTCGCTTGCACCTCCCCTAAGGACCTACCCCATGGTGCAAATGGCAGACACTGTGACAAGGCCCTGGGGAACTGTGTGCCACCAGCTACAGGCCCAGAGAAGTGAGAGACCCCCCCATAATGTGAGGGAGTGAGACACGGACAGATGCTTTCAGTCAGATGAATCATCTTCAAGAAGCCTGAGGGACAGAGTTTTAAAAGACATTATAATGCATTAGTCAACCTTAAAGCAAAGGCTTCTGTAGGCCTCAATACCTTAAAATAATTACGCCTTAGAGACTTGCCTGAGGTTGCACAGAAACTCTGACAGTGAAGGGAAACAACCATGTTCATTACAGCCCCAGACCACTGAGCTGCTCCTCAGAAAATCACAAACACCCATTAAGGAGCAAAGGGGGATTTGCATGAATTTTACTGTGCTGCTTGCAGCTCCTGGTAGCTTTCCATTTTGCATGATGCTATAGTTTAACCTCCTACTGTTAAGCATGAAAAACTGCCATAAAGCAACAGCTGGTGCTAGCAATATCTGCTCAGTCCTAACACCACCCAGCATGTACCAGTACTGAATATTGATGAAACTCAAACCTTATTACAGTGCAGCACAATATGTTCCTTGCCTATAGACGCCCTTTGCAGAGTTTTCTCCTTATAAAGCAACCAAGACGCAAAATGAGGATCCAGGCCAGGTCCAGGTTCAAAAAACTCACTTGACCCAAGGTTTTGGGAAAGCGCCAAGGGTCTTGCTTAGCTCTAGGAAGTGGTGTTTCCTACTACAGGAGTCTAACCCAAGTGAACCCAAAGCTGGGGGATGTCAAGTCTTAATCATCTCTCCTTAAGAACACACTTCATTGCAGTCTGATATTGTGTCCTGAAGACAAAGGCAAATTAACCACTTCAGACCAGCAAGTGTTTCCATGCACAGCAAATGTTCTCTACAGAATCCAAACTGAAAATTCCTGTTTGCTAAATTCACTTTCATTCTGATGCCTTTTTCAAGTTCAAAACTGGAAATACAAAATGTTATGAGCTGTATCAGTCCAGAAATAGGAGCACGAGTGTAAATGCTAAGACAATGCTATTCTAGATACAGATAAATTTTGAAAGAGTTTTACTTCTGGGAATTCTGTGAACTTCAAAGATCTATGCATTATTGATTCATCCTTTGTTAGTGGTCCAAATTACACAAAATCCACATTATTAACTTGTGTAGCTGATAAGTCACATTATGAATTCACACATTCACCCCCTCAACCAAAGAAATACAGAGAAATAGCAAAAGCAGTGTTGTGAATACTCTGGTGGTCTGCAAGTCAGTAGAAGATGCACTATAAAACAAGACATGAGAGTCAGCGGCAGGGGAACATGCTTATTATCACTTTCCAGCACCCGTATGCAGGGCTGGTTCCTTACACCTTGTAGCCATCAGAGAGCAACCAAACCACCCTCCCCCACCTTATAGACCAGAAATAAGAAGGGAAGAGACCTCAACAGGCCAGCCCTCTGCAATGGGGGAGAATCACCCTGACACAACCGTATCTTAATTTAATGAAAATTTAATAAGAACAATCTCTGTCTCATCCTTAAGATCATTAATGAAAATACCTATGGATAGTAAACCCAGGATAAACCTGTGCAGAACCTCTGCAAAACCTCCTGGTTTGAGAAGACACAAATTTCTAGCATGGCTTCTCCAGCCAATTTTGAAACCATCAAATGAAAATTCTCTTCTAATGAGGTTTCTCTACCTCGAGTATGAAAATTAATTGGAGAAAAATCAAAAGCTTTATTAATGTCAAGTTATATGATATCCACCACTTTCCTTTTGACCATAAAACTGGATTATACTGACACAAGAGAAAAATCAAAATGTTCTGAAAGCCATTTGTTCATGAAAAGCCCATGGGATGCTGCTGACTTCCTCGTTATGTGCGAACAGTTGCATTATTTGTTCCAGTGCTTTCCTGGCAGATAACATCAAGCTGCGGGTCTGTACACGGAGGTTCCATAGCCCCATTTGAAAAAGAATTATTACACCTTTGCCAGAGGGCATCACCCATTCTTCATGAGGTCTCAAAACCAGGGAACAGCTCTGAGTTTCTTCCAGGCTTTTCTCTATATCCTATACAGTGACTGCTCACTGCACCTAGCAGATTTGAGAACAAAAGTCCACATGTTTTCTTGCTTTCATTTGTGTTGGCTGCCTGGTGGCAGCTGCATGTTTTAGTTGAAGCTGAAGGATTTTAACATGAAACTCTGATGTGCTGGGCACTGCTCATCCACAGCCTTTCCTCTCCACTGAGGACCAGGCCAATGCTTCCCCATCTTCCTCTTGCATCTAATGTCTCATCCTCTGTATCCTTCCTAGTTTCCTCATCATTTTGTGCCTTGGTCATTTTGCTCTGTCCCCTCAGCTCACACACTGGTCTTTTGTATTCCTCCTTAGTAATCTGACCCAGTTTCCATGGTCTGAACTGGCCTGCTTTGCATTTGTGGTGACCAAAGGCATCGTGACTTAACACTAATGAACAAAGCCCATTAGATACACAGACAAAGCACACCAGAAAGATATGGGCCACCATCACCCCTGTCCAGCACACCCAGTTTCTCTCTGCATACTGATCTGAGAGACTTTTCCCTGAAAAAAAATAAAGTAGAAAACAGCCACTTCTCTGGAATGCAATTAGAAATTATTTGCACTAATGTCTGAAGAACTGGCCTACGACTCAGATTTTAGATGTTCAGTCTACAAAGTCTTTTCCTACGCTGAAGGTATCACATGCAAAGATGATGGGACGGCAGAGGAAATCCTGCCAGGCCCTGGGCAGAAACCTGCAAGAAGCAAAGGGCAAGAAGCTGTTTTGAACTCCTGCACATCACTCATTCCCCCTATGATTTACTGCTGCCTCCAGCAAGATGGGAGAAGTAGTAAGGAATCAGGGAAACTATACTGAGCAACCCCATGAGCAAAATCCTAGGTCAGTGATTTGCCTGGTGTCAGGATCTGAATGTGCAAACCAGATGTTAAGGGTGGAAAGTAAAACTCATTAGATTTCTCATGATGATCCTTACAGGCAATAAGCCCAGGCGTAAGAGACTGCGTAGAAGAGGCCACGAAGATGCTTGTCAGGAGGGTAGATTGGCATCAGGGAAGGAATGCACCTGAAGAGTGAAGACAACAGCTTTGCTGGCACATGGGTGCTGTGACAGGGATGGGGAGCAGCAGGGGTGCAGGCAGACGGACATTGTCACAACAAATTGATAAAAACAAGGTTCCCAGAGATGTTTTAACTGAGCAGAGTGGGGCAGGACTGCATTTGCTGAGGCATGGACAGGGCACTAGCAGAGATGAAGTCATATTCCCAAGGTTCTGGCACGTCTGAGTTTACATAGTTGTGTATAGGAGTCCATCTGAATGGAAAAAATCTTGATGAGGGGAAGAAAACAGGATTCAGGGCACTTCTTTAGGTTTTCTATTACTCTGGAAGCCCAATAAGAATTTGGGGTTGGCTTAAGGGTATCTACAAACCCACCTATGAACAGACCTGCAATCATTTGGTCAAGCTCCAGACCCACTGTGGCTGTGAAAGACTTTAATACCCACCCCCACCCCCCCACAGGCTGTGTATACCTGCTAGCATGAGAAGAAACACATGAGCCCTAGATAAGCCAAGAGGCACAGACACCCTACCTGCATAGATGGATCAGAAGGGTTGAATTATAGAAATGTTAGGCAGAAAAGCCTGCAAAATTTAGAAGCAGCTTCAACATCAGGACTCGGAAAGAAATCTGAGTCAAAGACAGCCACAGCAGCTGACCTGAATGATAATCATGGTACTGGCAACAGATCAAGAAGGGATGAAGGGAAGAGCATGGGGAAGAGGCTGAGGTCCCAGCCACGAAGAGACTGAGCTGATGGTTGCATCGTCAGAGGACATTGAAGAGACAGGCTGAGATTTTCATATGGACAGGAGGAGACAGGACTGGAGTGATCAGAGTCATCAGCACAGACTCAGGAGCTATTTCTTTGCAGAAGAGATTGTTCCCAGGCAAGACCTAAGGAGACAAATATGTGAGTCAGAGGTGGGTGTCATTGCTGCAGACAGCCAGAGCAGGCAACATCACATTGCAGCCTTGGCCCCAGGTCTGGCTGCTGCCAAATAACCCCAAGCCAAGAAAAAGAGTCTGGCATGACCATGTCACTCCACCAACAGCAAGTAACAAGTCACTGTAGTGTTAGAGCAGGCATGCATAATGTCACAAAGCAATTCAGGAAAGAAAAATGTGGGGAAAGATCCCGCTGGAGTGGCTGGGCTAGGCAGAAGAAACAATACTTTGATGAAGAATACAACTGATCATCTTTCTTAATGCTGTAGAAGCAAAGCTTAGAATAGGTGTTCGGACAGTAACAAAGGGTGCAGCTGATCAACAGGTAGCATGAGAAAAAACCCTAAACCAGGGTTGCTTTGGGTTTGCCACATTACAGAAAGAGGCTGCAACTTGTATTATGCTTCTTGGCCAAATTATTCCTCAGAATAAAACTAGACAAAAAGACAAATTCAGCTAACTGAATTCACTGAGTGCATTAATGCAAGCCAATGAAACCATGTTGCCTCTGGTGGTCCCCGGCAGCTCTCCTGTGGTGCAGAGACACAAGCATCACTGGGTGAGAGCACACAGTTTATCACCTATTTTCACACAGGCAGGACCAATCCCACACCATCCCCATGGTGAGAACATGGGCAAAACTCAGGAGCTGCCACAAATGAAGGTTTTAAGGACCCAGGCACACTGGCAGTGGCTTAGCTGCTGCTGGACCCAGCCTGTGTGTTGGAAGCTGAGGAGATCTCCATATTCATGGGCATCTCAGTGCACCCTTTGGCTCACAGTATGTTTGCATAGCAAACACACAGCAGTGGGAATTCCTGCCTAAATTATTTAGTCTCTTTCAGTCCAGTCTTAACTGTTACTGAATCACTCTGAGGAAAAATCTTCCTTTGACTTCAGAGGACTCCACATCAAACCCCAGTAATGCTTTTATTTCTAGGTGGAGAAGCTCTGAAATTAAAACTGAAAACACAGGTTGACGTGCAATTCCTGACTCTTTTTGCATTTTCTATAGTATCTTCTTTCAATTGGAATAACCCAGAGCTTGGCCTAAGAAGAAAGAAGGATCTCCTTGGCAAATACTTGCTCTCTTATTGTGAAATACCAGATTTTCTAAGAACTGCCCACATTTTTCAGGACACTGATCAAAGAAATCATTATTAATGAAGAACATCATTTGACAGAATATGTTCAGAAAAAAACAATTTTCCCCCTAATAAGACTCTCTGAGATCAGGAACTCAGCATTGAAAATGTCCCACACAGCCCCCCCCCGTGCACAAAGCATCATAACTGGAGGGGAAAGGGCTGTGGGGCAGAAACCCCACACCTGCTCTCCAGTGCCTACTCAGCCAGGGTGACCACATACCATGGAATTACAGAATCCCAGACTGGTTTGGGTTGGAAGGGACCTTAAAGCTCCTCCAGCTCCAACCCCTGCCATGGGCAGGGACA
>WYDI02022873.1:0-15643 GCA_009867235.2 Psittacus erithacus
GTTCTTATCTCAACCCGTGGGAGTTGCATTCTTTCGATTCTCCTCCCCATCCCTCCGGGAGTGGGGGGGGAGGGGGGAAGGACAGGTTGTGGGGGGAAAACGAGCGGGCTACATGCTTTTCTAATTTACGACTAAGCTTAAACCACGACACCAAGCCATGCTGACATGGCGAGACCCCATTAGAGCTTGGGACTAGCTCTGAGGCCACCTCAGCTTGCAGAAGCTGGCTGGTGGCCTTGCAGCATCAGTGTCCTGGCATTGGGAGGGCTTCCTATGGGAGAGGGTGTGTGCAGGGCTGAGGGGTTGCTCTCAGGCTGGTACCTGTGAAGTCATGGTGACACTCTTTTCTGGAAAAGCTCTGTCTATATGGGAGGATGAGGAGCACCTTCAGCCCCAGTTAAAGCCTGTTGGGACTGACACCTTGGGATGACTGAGTGCCCCCAGCCTGGTATGACCAAACAGGCCCTCAGGGAAGCTTCTGTTAACTAGGAATCGATCAGCAGAGCTGTGCTGCCCCCTTCCACAGTGCCCCAGCTCATCTGCTCCTGTGGATGGGCAACACTGCTGGCAAGGAAAGGACATGAAATATGGAAGAACTGAAGGTGCCAGCCTCGGGCTGGCAGAGACCATCCCAGCAGGCCCACAGAATGGAGCAGAGAAATACACATGTCCATCGTATCTCCCCTCACCACCATCCTTTAACCATCAGCTATGGGGAAAGGTGTTTCTGCAGCTGCTTGATGTCACCCTGGGTGTCTCCTCTCATGAGGAAGCAGCATTTCAGAGCAGGTATGGATAGAAAGGCACATCTCCAATTCTCAGCAACAGCTCTGGAGTTTGTGAGGTATATCCAGCCCTTCTGCCTTCCGAGTGTACATGGAATTGCAGAACTGCTTCACTGGTACAAAACTACACAAGTTATTTCATGGCCAATGCATTTCAGTGCTTAACCCCCCAATACACAGCAAAATGACAATAGGCTTGACATTCCCAGGTACCAGTTTTTCAGGAAGTGCAGCATTTCTGTGGACAGGGACAGACCTTTCAGCTCAATCTGAACAAGTGGGGCTGGCTGAGATGAGGTGTAAGTGCCCTTTAACAAACCCTCCTTCTCTTACCCCAAGACATTACTATCCTGGCACCTTGACCCTCTCCATACCTGCCCTTGGTCATCCCATTCCAACACTTGTCATCTGCCACTGAGCTGGCCATTATTTTTTTGCTGCACAGGCTGGCAGGTAGGGTGATCCAGTAAGTCTTGAGAGCTGTCAGATTCCCTTTGGCATCTAAAACCTGTAGACAAAGAGGATGCTCAGGGTCAGGAGAGCTCCGGGGTGCCCCAGAACAGCATTCTGCCTACTTATTGGTTTTTGTTGTTGTACTATCACCAAGTCTGTTTCTATGCAAACAAGGATGTGTTGCCAACCTTACCCTTAACCCAAGCACCCAAGGCTGAAGGGTTACATGCTAAGGACTGTTCTGGTACCGTAAGATTAGCCAGAAGATCATCCTCTGGGTCCATGAGGGCAATGCTGAGAAGCAGTCTTGGTGGGAGCCAGCAGGGCTCTGCCAGGGTGGGACAGGCAGGTGTCTGTGAGTGAGGAGTGTTTGAAATGTGGAACCATGGCAGATCCTTTAGTTCATTGTCCACAGAATCCAGATCTCCAGAGAGGAGGACCTCTGGCCCCAGTATATATAACCTGGCTCAGTAACACCAATAGCAACGTGTCTTTTCGGCTAAGTTTGGCACCAAATCCCTGAGGAACTGGTTATCAGCAATCTAAACCTAAACCTCAGCCCTGTGCTGAGTGGCAAGATCAGACCTGCTTCAGTCACACCAGCACTCACTGATCTGATCTCCTTCAGGCTCACCAGCAAAGATGACACAGCAGCCTGAGGGGTGGTCTGACCTGACCCACAGGACCCAGTGCTGCTCCAGCCGGGCTCCCCATGCTCCCAGTGCACCAGTATGCCTGCTTCTGAGGCAAACTCACCAGCATCTCCAGTGCTTGTGCAGAGGACTTTGCTTCTAACGCGACTTTCCCCCACCTTTTCTTGTCCTCACTGCTGGAGCCTTTTGTACTGATTTTGGGATTTCCACAGCCTTGGAAAACCTGAAAAACAACCAAACTCTGCTCCATACTTTGATACTATTTCTTTAGTTAATTAGCATGCCGCAGTTATGGTTTTTTCCTTCTTAAGTATATTTATCTTTCCTAACTGCAAGATCTCTGAGATTCTGGCTTAGTTTCTGGTCAGGTTACTCTTGTGCCAGGGTGTGTTTTCAGCACACTGTGACTGGTTTTGGTTGCTGCTATCAAGCAAAACATTCAGTACTAATACAAAACTAGCACAGGTTTTTGGATGAATCAGAAATGTTGATGCTAATTTATTTCTTGCCATTTTATCTGCTCCCATTATGATGGAAAAATAAAATTCTGGGAAGAACAAGATGAGAGTTGCTAACACTCATTACACCAGTGGTGTGGGCTTCAAGACTGCAGAGCTCATGAGATTCACTGATTTGGACAACTGAGGTGGCAACTGGCATCCACACTCAGCAAACAAGTGCTCCTTCCAACAGGGGAGGGTAAGACAGTAGAAGTGTCCCAGTCTGTCAGGTTGGATGTTTCAAGGACAAATGAGGAAGCCAAACTGACCTGCCTCCTAAGTCTGGGTACCTTCTGTCATTCTAACTACCTGCCCAGGCGTGTTTTGTAGCCAAAGGAGAGCGGAAGCACTTTGAAGGTACAAATCCTCACACTTTGCTTCTAGGAAGAGATGAAGAGTACTTGTTTCTCCCAGTCTCTGCATGATCAGTCCAGACACCACGTCTCCTACTACCAGGTAGTCAGTGCTCAGGCAACTGAGCCTCACTGGGGCTGGTGGACGGAGTCCTCAGACAATCAGATTGAATCAAGTGTCAAAGGGCAGGAGGGCCTTGGCATTGTTAGTTTGATTCAGGAAACACTAGCCTCACAAAGAAAGCCATCTGACTTGAAAAGATGGCTCCAATCTTCTTGTGGTTACCAGGGTGCTGTCAAAAGCTATTGATAAATTTGACTTTGCAAGGTGTTCCTTTAAAGCAGAGAGATCAAGACCTCAGATGCAGCTTGTGCCAGCTGCTGAACACTTTTGCTAGTAGCTTCTGACAGCCATCAGCAAAGTCCTAATCTAGACCTTCAGCCGGTCTCACCAGTGGGTCTGAGAGATATTCAGCCCAGAAAGCCCTTTCCGGGGGTGCTCTCTGCTGACCAGATGGACCCAACACTTATGGCAGTTCAGCACCAAGCCAATTTGGTCACCAGATCACACTGCAAAGCTTATCAAACTTGTCTGGTTGCTCCAGTTGAACACCAATTACACTAATTACTCATTTTACCAGATTTACTACATGACCCTTGGAAACACCTTTCTTTGCGGATGATGACATCTTTTCCCATATCATGGGCTTGCTTTTATGTGGACAACCTCAGCCTCACCTAACAAGAGAAGAAAGAACATGGCCTTTCATGTCAGAAGAAAGACCTTAATGAGTACTTGGGTGCCAGTGAATTCCTGCTTGGATAAGCAATACTTCTGGCCCTTCCCTTCTCCAAGACGCAGCTAGAACCTGCCCCGCTCCTTTTATCTGCACCTCTGCCCCAGCTGCGGGATAGCTGCAGGACTTGGGGAATGTCTGGGCAAAAAACAGAAGCCCTGAAGGGTGGTTTTGTTCCTAAAGCTTCTCTTACCTACAGCTACACAGACAATTGTGGTTAAGGGGATAAATATACTAAAAATAGAAGACCAATAGAACAGAGCTTCATGATATGTTTCTTGGAAGACAGTTGAGTATCAGGAGAGCCTGTTTTGTACTCTCCAGATGGACTGCCAGATTGTAGCTCTGTCCCACAGATACAACCTGATAGCCCAGTGTTTCCAACGCAGAATATCACCTCAAGGCAGGTTAAGGCAGATGCCTTCTGTCTCTAAGGACTGTGCACTGTCTGTAAATGCTTCAGCTCAGCCAAAATACTCCAGGACTGTTCAAGCACAGAGGCATCTGACAGCAAATGGCACCATGCCTGCTACAGCCGCTGCATATGCAGTCCCACCTTGTGTGTCTGTATCTAAAGGTGGCTGGCTGGTTGTAGGAGGGAATAATCTTTGGAAATACTTGAGGAGGTTTGTGTCTGTGTAAGACGGGTGGTTTCCTATCATTAAAAGAGTTGGCATTTGACCTCTTTCATCCTTCATCTTCTTTAGTTCAGCTGAATAGTGAGCACAAAAAAAGTGTGCTCCTGGCAGTTACACATGGTGCATCCTCACCCAGACCCAGGCACATGCTCTTACCTTGGCTGTGATTGAATCTTTGCTTTCTTGCAAGTTAGAAATGGCTTCGGAGATCCTCATGTGAATGGTCCCTATTACAGCATCCACATTGTATGGGCCGTCAATTCGATCAGCCACTACGACCAGGGAATCTAGTGAAACAAGACAGACATCTCTCATCAGACTCTGCACAAACCAAGTTCAAGATCATGCTCATTCTGCTAGGATAAGCTATTGGCCCCTTGGCAGGCTTGTTGGGAGACATTTCTCCATTTTCACTGCAACCCAAGTGTCTACTCAGCACGTAAGTAAAGCCACCCTCAGTGGCAGGGAAACAGAGGTCCCCTGCTGCAAATGGTAAATGGAACCTGTATTCACTCAAGGTCACCAACATTTCCTGAGGTGCTACAGAAAGAAAAACTGGTGCAGAAATATTAAGTAATGCATAGCGATACCTGGCCCTAACCCTCCTAACTCATTACATATCTTCAGCAAAGCACTACAGCCAGCAGAAAGTGGGGGAATTGGGATCAATAACTGGGGCCAAAGGTACTGGATGAGGGCAATGACTTCTGTGGCAGTGAAGGAATGAGAAAAGGAGCAATTCTCACTATTACCTAATGGAAGGACAACACGTGACCAGCCAGAGAAATACCAGTCTATAAAGGTGGAGAAGCAGGCCAAAATGCTCACAACTAAACTAGTAAACAGGACAGGGAGTGACTGAGGGGTGTCTCTTGCTTCAGCTCCTCTTGTCTTGGAAAGCTCTGATTTGCTGGCCTGGAATATTAGATGTTAGCCTAGATAGCTGCTTCGGGACCATGCTTGGCTTACATAGAATTCCCAACCTCTGCCTGCTTCCAGAGGTAATTTTCAGCACTCCAGTTGGGTCTGAAGCGGGACAGCCTATATACCTGCAGGGCTTGGGGCACTGGGGAATGCAGAGGAAAACTGGCATCCTCAGTGTCCAATGAGATTTAAAAAGGATCACAAACCCAAAACTGGATTTGAACATCTAAAATGCCGTCTTAACCAGGTCTGAATTTGCCAATCAAAAACTGCAATTCTGAAAGTCACTGCTGTGCTGCTGCTGCCTCAGTTTCCTAATACTTATGCTTTAGTAGCCCTGAGGCCAGGCCATGCATATGCTTCACTGGCTTTTAGGGACTTGGCATTCAGTTATGTGTGACCTCAGATGGCTCCAGTGTGGTCTGCATCCCCCCTGGGGACATCAGAAACCTCCTGGCAGGACAAGGGATGTGCCAGAGAGCTGGGGTGGCCTGTGCTTATCTGGAAAACAAAATGCTTCATGTTCCTGTGGCCTTGCCACATGGAAGAAAACAAGTGTGATGGCTTCATGTTGGTTCTTCTCTACACAAAGAGGGTCAAATCCCAGGGTCTAGGTTGGAGGCTTGTTCCATCTGTAAGTGGAGTTATTCATTAGAAGTGACTTATTCTGTCCTAAATCCCAATACCTCATCCATCAGCCTGGCAGAAGCCTGACAGAGCAGATGCTGTGATGTTGCAGAAAAGCTTATTCAGCGTGAGTTGGTACTGCTGACATTATTCATGAGCAATGAAACCACTGGGTGAATTACCCCTGGCAGTTCAACAGCGTACCAGTAAAACGTGTCCTTCAACCCACACCGGGTGTGTGTCACATGTGATATCACTTTAAAAAACTGATGCTTATCTTTGAGCAACACAGCAGATTTCCTTTGAGCAGGAGTCCAGCCTGCTGCGGCACAACCATGGACCACCCTGTTTCAAACCTGCTAGGAAAGTGCTCAGTCCCCTGTCTGGGCAAGCCAGCAGGACTCAGTAGAAAGACCCCAAATGACTTACCTGAGCTGTAGATGAGGTTTGTGCAGCAACACTAGGTCCACAGTGGACGTAGTGTGTTAATAATGAAGGTCTGATCCTGAGCCCATTGTTGTCAATTGAACAATATGCTCAACCCTTGAAAGTCTGTTCTCTGCTGTTACATGACTGATGGTCGGATCCTGACAGCTCCCAGAGAATGATTAAACCAGGTAAGGACTAGATAAGGGACAAACCCACAACAGACACCAGATCAGGCCCACAGGCCTCACAGTCTGAAAGCAGGTCCAGTCTGTGGGGAGCAAGAGCAATAGTCAAACAACCGGGAGGGCTCAAGTCTCTGCCAGTCTGGAGCACAGATCACTAAACACTTTTGCTCAGGTCTATAATACAGGATTTAACAACATGCAAAGTCACAGCTTGCAAACATTACGTATTTACTTTCCACACTTAAAAAACAGGAGAAGAAAAAAGCTGTTTAGCTTGAGCAAGAACAGAAACAAGGAACACAGTTTCCAAGTTAATGTGCTCTCTTTTCCAGCAACACAGTCCTATGGCAGCACTGATTTCTAAAGCTAAGCATGTCATACAAGGGGATAACATAGAAATAACATCTCCTGCAGCATGAAAGAGCTTTCAGTTTAACTTTGCTGCCACTCAGGAGTTGCAGTGTCATCTCTGAGACAGTATTTTCCTGACAATCTGAGCTTGCAGAGGCATTAATTTTGGTACAGACATTTAAATCAAAGGCTGCACCTCCAAATTAGTGATACATTATGTTTGAACCACCACTTACTATAAAAATTTCTCTTAATTTGACCTGCCTTTATTTGTCAAATTGAAAGAATAGCACTGTGTAACTCCAGCTACACAGAAGGGCCTGGAGAAGGGTGAAGAATGGACAATTCCAGTGAACTGCTGCCTTTAAGTCTACATTTTGCTCCAGTCCTTGTTCAAATTGTAACCTTTGACACTCAAATGTACATCTGCAATTTGAAAGAAGATCCAATTTCCTCCTTGCTGTCACCCCTTGACAGGGTCCCTTGAGGAAGAGGAAGCCAGAGTAAATGCAAAATGTACCTGGAATTGCCTCCCTGTCAATCAGGGAGAGCTGTACTTTGACCTTCCAGGAGACAGGCAGTCATCCTGCCAGGGGAGCAGTGATAGATAACAGTTGGCTTGCCCAGGTCAGAAAGGCCAAAACCCCATCAAAGTCCTGGTGTAAGCCCTTGGGGAAGGGAATATTCCTCTCCCTCTTTTGTACCATGGGTAGCACTCCCAATTAGCTGCAGTAAGATGCCACTCGGTCTGTTAGCCCCCAGCCTCATTAGAGCGAGGCGGGCAGCTGCCACTAATGCACCTTCCTGAGCAAGAACGCTGGCCTCTGGGTTCGATATTTACTTTGCAGTGCCCCTTGAGAGGCAGATGATGCTCCTGGAACCTCAGTAGGGCTTTTATTGTTAGCACTGCCACACACCAAGCCTGAGCCAGCCTGCTGGGCTGCAGCTGGCCAGTGAGCTGGCAGCCTTGCTGGCCAGGCAGCCAGTGCCAAGGGAAGGGAAAAAGCTAAGCCCAAAGCTCATCTCCTCTGGTGCCTGCTTTCCATCAGTTCAGGCTCCCACAGCCTGGGAGAAAAAGAGGCGCTTGCTGCATGATGCTCTGTGGGCACAAGGGAGAGTGAGTGTTTACCATTGCAAACAACCTCCCCTGATGCACTTCAGATGTGTGCTGTAACACAAACACACCGTTTTCTAAACACAAACCCTCACTAGCCTTAAATCAGGTCTCAGCTCCACAAGCTACTCTCAGCCATAGTTCACATTTTAACCAGGAGCCACAGGTTCTGGAAAATCACCCAAGGTCTTTTAAAAAGAGATGCCTGGGTCTGATCAAGCAATGCAGAAAGGCCTGGTTGAAGCTGTCCAGCCAGTGCTGCACACGAGATCAGACCACACCATCACAGTGATTTGTTTGCTTTAAACTCCATGAAAATGCCACCTCTATACACCTACAACCCTTTTTAAAATATCCATCATCTTAGCTGAATGATACAACAAAACCAAAATGAAGTCCTATTTAAAATGCAAGTCTCATTTTCCCATTCATGGTGACGCCTGTATCTTCCTCCTCCCCACGTGTTTAAGACACCACTTCCCATTTAAAAGTATATGATTCTGATCCCCTTGCTCTCTACACACAGAAGCAGTCTATGACTTCACATCTCTAGACTGCCTCCCAAGAAGGCAGAAAATGCTCTGCTATGGATGAGGAGGCAGCTCTGACAAATGTACAGGTGGCCGGATCTGTCCCTAAACTTGGGAGGAAAGGAAGAATTACTTAAATGCAAAGTGCGGACAATCCCAAATAAGCACAGGCAAGATGAAAACTCTTCAAACCCTCGTTATCCATGCCAGCACTGCTCTTCCTAGCTATTGAAGCCCAACAAAATGTCATGCAAAAGCTTCTAGGCATCAGATCACAGAGAAACCACAGCGTGAAAGAGCCTCCAACAGTCCCTTCTCTACCGACCAAACACTGCCTCAGAGAGTTCAAAAGGTGCTATGAGAGGCAGCTGCGCTGCAGCAGAAGAAGGCCATCTTACCCATCAGGTATTTCCACTCAGTGTTCAGGTCTGCTTGGTTGGCCAGGCAGCCCTTCACGACGTTCAGGCAGTAGTTGTTGCATGGCTTCACGCTGGACATGCCCCTGCAGTGCGGGCAGTACATCAGCTTCATGATGGCGCGAGTGCACTCGTGGCTGAGAGACACCTGGGGGAGACAGATCTCAGTCAGGCACACAGGCTGGTAAGGGGGGCATGTGGGCAAACTTCCCATTCTCTGGGGTTCCTTGATTGTGTTTGGATTGTGTTTGAAACCTTGGTTCAAACGCTGAGCTCCACCCCTCTTCCAGCCATGTCTGGTGGCTACAAGGACAGCCCCAGCTGCCCACCCTGTAACTGTGACCCCAACACACGTGACCCTGAAGCCTCTGCAACCAGTCCCACCACCACGCCCTTTCTGCACGAAGGGTTTGTTGTCACTGCCTGGCACATGCAGGTGTCCCACCACAAACTGCATCTCTGGCTTCCTGGGGGGATGCGTAGTGGGGACGGGGACATGGACATGGAAAGTTCTCAGCTGGAAAGGAGAATGCTGTTGGAAGAAGATTTAAACAATTCCAGAAACATGGGCAATCGAGAGCATCCGACACTGGGAAGTGATTGCTCTCCAAAAGCACTTCAGGAGCTGCAGGCAGCCAGTGAAGTGGCCCAACACACGCCATGCTGGTGGCTTGCAAGCACTGCAAGCACAGCTGATGCTTTGCAGAGCTGACTCTGGAAGTGGCTTTGCTGCCCTTAATTAAACCACCCTAGTCCCGTAAGCACAGTGCCAGTGCAGATGCAGAACACAAGAGAGCAGGGCAGCAGCCTCTGCAGCATGCCACAGCTCCCCCAGATTGCCAGCCATGGGACAGTGCCCCTCTGAATGCCACAGTTAAGGGGCTGTCAGTGTAAGCTGGGGCATAACAACTTGGCAGACCCTGGAGAGATGCTGGCAGAGCTCAGTGCTCCCCTGTCTCTTATCAACCATATCACAGAATCCCAGACTGGTTTGGGTTGGAAAGGACCTTAAAGCCCATCCAGTTCCAACCCCCTGCCATGGGCAGGGACACCTTCCACTAGAGCAGCTTGCTTCAAGCTCTGTCCAACCTGGCCTTGAACACCGCCAGGGATGGCGCAGCCACAGCTTCTCGGGGCGCCCTGTGCCAGCGCCTCAGCACCCTCACAGGGAAGAACTTCCTAATTTCTGATCTCAATCCCCCTCTGCCAATTTAAAGCCATTCCCCCTTGTCCTGTCCCTACAGGCCCTTGTAGAAAGTGCCTCCCCAGATTTCTTGCAGGCCCCCTTTAGGCACTGAGAGCTGCTCTAAGGTCTTCCCTGGAGCATCTTTCTGACTCTCGTCTGGACCCGCTTTGGCAGGTCCACATCCCTCCTGTGCTGCTAAAGTGCTTTCTCCTTTGTTGTCATTTCCCATCTTTGCACAGATCCATTTGCAATTCTCCTGTCATTCTTTTAGAACCATTTACATAAATAAACATAAGTGTCTGTATGCAAGTCTCCCCTCATAAGAGGTACATGGCAATCACGAAGAGCCCAAAGGGGGAAAAGTCTTGGAAGGGGTAAACCTCGACCTGGAAAAATCCCTGATCCTTGAACTGCAGCTGCAGTGCTAAGAACTGCCTTGACCTCTTTACTACTTGTGAAAAATACTTGAAAATGGCCTTTTAAGTTTCTGCTAGGGGACTCCAGAAAGATGCAGCTCTGAGGTACCCTTAGGACAGTGTGAACACACTGAGCCTGCTATCAGAGACTGAGAAAGAAAATCCCAAAGCTTTTCCCATCCTGGAACCGCCTGCACGGTAGCACCTCACTTCCAGTCAGCCTTGGAAAACATGTTGGATGGTGCTGGTGCTTCATCACACAGGAATGTGTTAAAATAACCTTGTGAGAACCTTCTTCAGGACCAGGACAAAAATATCTAGGTCTCAGAGCCAGAAAACCCAAAAAGAAATTGCCTCGCTGCCTTGGCAGCCAGAACAAGCCCCGAGATGCCTGCAGATGAACATGCCCCACTGCAGCCACAGGGGCTGAGCCCTGCAGGAAGCACCATGCATGCCAAGGCTTTGCTCGGCTTCCCTGGTGAGCTTTTTGCCTGTGCTCTGGGACAACTCTGCAGAAAGAAACTGGCTGCTGTGCGGCTCCGCTGCCAGAAGATGGAGGCTTTGTCCCACTGCATCACATGGATGCCTCACTTCATGCCTGGGAGAAGCTGGCAAAGGCGCCACTGCTGTCTTCTGCCTCGGAGATATGACAGGGGTGCAACAAAGCAAAGGGACAGGCAAACAATAGTTAGGTTTTCATCTCAGCATTTAGATAGCCGTGATTGAATAGCAGCTGAAAAGACAACAGGTCTTTTCAAAAGACAGCATGTTGAACACTAACAGGCTGTAGCTAAAGATCTTCCAAAACCAGAGCATTTACACAGAAAACAGGAGATGCAGCTAGGAAAGGAGCTGTGAACTCTCCTCCCCCAGAGAGGCTGAGAGAGCTGGGGTTGCTCAGATGATCGTTAAGGTCCCTTCCAACCCAAACCATTCTACGATTCTATGTCACCTAGGCAGAGAACCCCCCTGGGGCAGTGTGGGCCAGCCATCCAGTGACAGAGATGAAAGCGACCAGCAGCTAGAAAACAAAGCTATCCGGTACCCTGCCAGAGCCTGTGGGGGACACAAATAGAGGCAGGTGACAGATCTTGGCTCAGAAAAGCATCTCCAACATGCTTAGCTTTCAAGTATGGTGTAAACCCAGCAGCCGTATTAGAGCTACCCAGGTGACCACAGTATTTAAATGTGACAGGCCCACAAGCCTCGCACAAGGGTCTCTGCAGAATTTAGCCTGGTCTCTGCATTAATTTTTGTGTGTCTCTTGCTGACAAAACAGAAAGGACCTTCACACCATGAGCGCAGCACTCCCTGCAGAGCAATTGTTCAGGGCCACCCATGCCCTGCCACCATGCCAGGCTGCAGAAGGGGAATGGCAGCAGCGGGGCTGCTCCTTGGTGCCCAGCTACTCCATCTGGCCTCTAGCATGCAGCTGCCAAGGCTCCCTGTGATGCAGACAGCTGCAACCTACCTCCCTCTGACCAACCCAAAGCTGCCAGCCAGCTAAAACAGCCTGTCCCCAGTCACACTGCACTCACAGCTCCTGCCCATGCCACTCCTGTGGGCTGCTGCCACCCACCTTGGAGCAGTGGATGCAGACAGGCACTGGGTGGCAGCGGCACCCAAGGCTCAGGCTCAGCTCTTGAGGGTCCAGAGAGGGGGAAAAGCTGCTTCTGCACTTCAGCAAGGCTCATTTGTGGATGTCAGAGAGGAGCTGTGTGTGTGACACCAACCTGTCAGGCTCGAAGGGTGGCTCTGTTTCCCAGCAGGCAGCAGAGTGCTGCACTGCCCCAGGCGTGGGGGGCACTGCCTGCAGCATCCTAGCAAGGCAGCACTCTTCCTGCCTGCTCTGTTGCCCCACAGCACCTCCTCTGAACATGAGCAAGTGACACATCCACCACCAGCTGTTGCTCCAGTGAATGTGGCAGGTGCCGAATATTCAACTTAATACTTATCCTTTCTGCCAAGAGATTAAGTTTTGCAGGTGGAAGAGGCCAGGCTCCACTCCCTTTCCCCAAAGAATGACTCAAAGCTCTCCTGCTGGCAGCAGCACTCCTTTTTCACAGGCAGGCTGCAGAGGTGAACTGAGAACAGAGGGATGAGAGGGCAGGAAGAGGAATTTTGGAATATTTTCTGCATGTTTTCCTTGGCCAGAGCTCAGTTCCCAATTGTTCCACCCAGCCTGTGGACTTCTGCTCCACACAGGGCAGAGGAGAGAAGGGCTTGGGGTTCCCAGAGTCCCTCCCAGCCCTGATCCTGCAGCATCTCTTTGGGGGACATGCAGCACATTAAGGAATGGAGCCCTTCAAACAGCAGCTTTTAAAAGAACCTGAAAAGTTATGACCTACCCCTCTGTGCAACAGCTAGTGGATGCCAGCTAAGAGCTGACGGAGAGCCCACCTCTGGCTTCCCAGCACAGGTTTGCAATAACTGATAGATCAATAAGCAACATCCTCTATTCATCACAGGTAGCCTGAAAGCAGGAGCATGCAAACCTCTGCAGATGGACTGAAAGCCAACATAATTCCTTCATCTTTAAATGACCTGGCCCAGCATGAAGACAGCACATGATAATAATTGATTTCTCAAAGCATTGGCAACCTGGCCCAGTCTTTGGCTGGTTCTCCTTTAACTTTAGTGGCACCTATGGTCTTTTCTTAGCTCAGTGACCTAGAAGCTGCATTATAAGATGTGAAGAGGATATGCACAATACACTGGAGAAGCCATTTCCAAGGATCTGAAGAAAAAAATTATCACTGGGAGATATGGCTTGGAGCCAGGGCACTCCTCATTCAGCTGTCAGAGATATAAATAAACACACAAGGCTAAGCCCAGCTTAAAATACACTGTTCCTACACCTTTAGGTTAAAACCCACATACTCTATTCTGACCCCAGTGACATCAGTGGGTATGCTCCCTTAAAGTGTAAGTCCATTGATGAAGTGTAAGGAACAAATACTATCTTCTAAGATACATCCAAAATAGGGGACAAATTGGTATTGAGCAGTGAATCATTTTAATTAGAACTACTTTCCAGCTGGGGATAGAGCAGTTGATTTGAGTAGCAATGAGGTAATGCAGCAGGAACAGGTGGCTGCCTCATAAAAAGCCCTGGTCCACCAGAAGCACTGACATTTCAAGGAGGTTGTCATCAGGTATTATCCCGTGACTGTGCCTTGTAGCAAGAGCTGACCTCTGTGCTTTTCCATGGCCACTTTCCAAAGCCTGATGTGCCCGTCCTTTGCTGATGGAGCCATCCGACCAGATGTGCATTGCTGGAGGCCAAGTGCTTTTCCAGAGCAAAAGATCACTGCAGGCTGTTGTGTACTGTGTCTTGAACAGGTCTGGGGCTTATCCTCAGGTTCACACACCTCATGGCACAGCCCCACTACTGAGCTGGGGCTCAGCATCTGACTGCTCAGCACCAGCATTAGCCCATCAGCCAGCAGAGAATGGGCACATGTGGAGATAATATGACAGACAACTGAGAACATGTAATGCTCAGCATTTGGAATAGAATTGCTTTCCCTAATTTTTCCTCCTCCTCCTCCTCCTGAGCAATGTTTAAATCAATTAGAGTAAAACTAATGACTTTCACAAGCAATTTGCTGAGACAATGGGCTGGAGGATTAGTTGCTAGCTGGGTTCCCTGCCACCCCCCAGCCAATTTAGAAAACATTCAGTGTGAAAGGCTTCTAACAAAAATAATAAGCTCTGGCCACGTATTTTATTAATATGCTTTCCAAGCAGAGAATCACAGAAACACAAGAGGCTCAGGGATAACAAGCACTCACATACTCTATCTATCTGCATTGAGACACATTTGAGGAGAACTAAGTTATCCTTCACAGTACCTAAACCCCAGCTTCAGAACAGTTATAAACGTTCTGAGGCAAAGACACAGGGAGGTGAAACTACCTGTAGAAGAGGAAAGCACTCAGCTCAAACAGGCAAAACAACCCTGCACATGACTTTGGGGACTGCAGACACCTGAATGCAGACAGTTCCTGGGACAGCCAGGACTTTAGTCTCTGTAGGACACACAGGAGCAGGACAGTACTCTGGTTAAAACGGGCTAGATTTTTCCAGAACATAAGCAAAAGCCCTCTTATCCTTCCACTGTACCTTTAAAGAGCAAATCAAACTTGTGATTTGCATGTTGAACCCAAGTCACTCACCTTTGCATAGATACACATGCTCACAAATAACCAAAGCGTGTTTTATAGAGCCATGGGACATTTTTCCCTCAGCCCCACCATTACCTGTTGTTTCTCCCAGTTTCCAATCAACACTCACTCATCTGTAGACCTCTTTTCAGCATAAAGTTTAGTGAAAAGGAGGCAAAGGAAGGCTGCAATTCCCCCTGGACCTTTCTGACTCTACAACAGGGCGAGGTCTTTTATCCTTCTGAACTGGGATCTCCTTCGACAGGTCACAAAGAACAGGGAGGGGCAAAGGAGATATCGGTTTTCTGACGTTACCCTAATGCCTACTCCTTGCAAAACATTCAAGAGCCTCCAAAACACCCTCAGTAATATCAAGGCACAGAAAGGGCCACGGAAGTGGTTTCTGAGTTTTCACAAGCACTCTGTCTCCTTTAGCTAAAAGCTGCTACACCCTCCTGACTCCAAAAAAGCATTTCCTTATCCAAGCCAATTATTTCCTGAAAAGGTGGCTGGAAAGATCAAAGATGTGGGATGTGTAAAGGAAGGTCCTGGAGAACGGCAACCAAAGAGGCACTACTGGTGGCACAAGCTCTGTATTTCACACCCAGGAGTTACAGGGTCTTTTTGATCGTACAATAATCCTCCTTCCCACTCCCAGCTTCCTGAGCACGGGAGAAAGGTTGAACTTTAGGAAATCACAGGCATCTGGAAAACCATTTTATGGGTGGCAGCACCAACTTGCTCCCATAGAGCACGGTCAGGCAGTGCCACTGGCTCTTGGGCACTGTGATGGGTGAGCCTGGCTCCTCCTGCGCCCATCAGGAGGTGTCCAGCTCCTCTGGTGCCCAAAACCTGCAGCCAAGCTGCAGGTGCTGTTTTTGAAGCGCTGGCTTCTAACAAGAGAGAAGAAAAGAAAAAACCCACACACCCAAATCCTTTCTTCTTTTGAAGCCTGGCTTAAAAGCAAATGAGAACCTTCAGCCTTGCTGCAATGTGATGGGACTCCCTGGTCTTCAGGGGCCTTTAAGTACATCTGAAAGGCATTTAACACCAATCAAATAAGCTGAGATCTTGCTGGTATTTTTCCTACCCCCCCCCCCCCCCCCCCCCGCCTCTCCCC
>WYDI02022874.1:0-24933 GCA_009867235.2 Psittacus erithacus
TGAAAGTTAGAAACACAGTGCTGCACCAGCCACTAAGAAGGAGAAAAAATGACTGCTACTGCTGAACCCAGGACACTTGGCCATCCATAGAGCAGGCAGCAAACAACAGCATATGGAGGCTGTTCAACAAGCCAATGCCACTGACTACAGCTTCTCTGGGAGTCATTCTGAGATTATCACTGGTGTCTGTAATGGGGAGAGGTGAGCTTAGCTGGGAAGAGGCATTTCAACTGTCTCCTTCTTTCACAGTTACCTGCCTGAAGTGATGGGGGACGGCTTAGCTAATCAGATTAACAACCCGGAGGTAGAGGTGGACATCACCAAGCCAGATATGACTATTCGCCAGCAAATCATGCAGCTAAAGATCATGACAAACCGGCTGGGCAACGCTAACATTGGGAATGATGTGGATTTCCAAGACGCAAGTGAGTTCAGCAGAACCAGAGAAGTTCATGGCCGGCTGAGGGGCTGAGCAGTCAGTCTTGGGGGGTTGTGGCAGCCTGGCTTATGGCTCAGGGCTGCAGAGGCTCTGTTTGAGTGCAGACAACTTGCTGTGGGGTGGCTGGAGGCTGTGCTGCTAAAACCTGGGGTGCTCTCTCCAATCCCAGCCCAGCCCTGCTTGATGGGGCCACTGATCCTGTCTGCTCTGGAGGTTTCTGGTGGTTAAAGTCAACTAGAGATCAGGTATGGGTTTGATTATCATGGTGGGGATGCAGGAGGAAGGAGGTGGCAAGGGCAGGGCTGGTGGCCAGCGCTCCCTGGGGTTGCAGCAAGGGGCGGGAAGGGACATTGCCCTCCACAAGGAAAGCAGTTGGGGCTCACACTGTGCCTGCCTCATACTCACCCATGTTTGTCTCTGCACAGGTGATGACATGAGCGGCTCTGGGAGTGGTGACAGTTGTCCCGACGATGTCTGTGGCAAAAGACTCTCTAAGAGCCCCAGCACCAGGCAGCCAGAAACGCACGCTATTCCTAAGCAGTCTGGACATGGCATCAGTGGGGCCAGCAGCAGATCTTTGCCTTCTGCCTTCCTTCTCCTCCTTTCGGTGGCTTTCCTTGCCGTGCAGCACTTGGGGCGGTAACTCACTAGCACAGCCAGGAAAGAGACTGCGGCCGAGGGCTTCACTTCGCCAAAACCAACCAACCGACAACCAAAGGACGTATTTAACTCACCGTGGCAAAAAAAAAAAAAAAAAGAAAGAGAAAGAAATGAAAAAAAAGTAAGAGGGAGGAGAAGAAGGTTTCAGATTTTTGCTATTTCTGGCAGTGCTCGAGCTGTTTTCTTCTTTCTTGGTCTTCTCCCCAGTGCTGGGCCCTTCTTTCCGTACCTCATTGTTTTAGTTTTGTTACTGCCGCAACCTGGCTCTCAGGGCTGAAACAAGCCTTTGCAGAGAGGCCTCCAGGGCAGCTCTTGTGCTGCTCTGCCTCCAGTGGAATATGCAATTCATGCAGTTGCCCTGATCTCATCACCCAGCCGCTGCCAGAGCACCGCTTGCTGTAGAGCTGCCCAAGCCATGACGGTGCCTGGAGCAGCGCCACGTGGGAACGCCAAGAGACTGAGCTCGTCAGCGCTGCTCAAGGGCTGCATTTAGGGGCTCTTCTGGGGTTTTCCCTCTGTACTTCCTAGGCAGACAGAGATGGCTTTTTGCTTCCAGCAGTGTACACAGGAGTGTGAGCTGGTTTGGTGGGTTGAGCTGAAACAGTTTGGCAGTGGACCCAGTAATGCAGAACTCCCTTTCTACTTTGGAGAGGTCACAAGCGGAGTTTCTTGACTAGAGCTCATAGCTGACAACAATTTGAAATGTAGGTCTCCTACATCTAAGTGACTGGGAATGAGTGTTAGGGGTTGGGGTTTGGTGTATTTTTTCTTTGCATGCTAGTTGGAAAGCCATTTTTTTACCCAAGTAGTAATGGTCCAATTTCTACCTGCAGTGCTATACTGTCGTAGGTAACAGAGAGATGAAAATAAGCACTGTGGGATTCTCCACTTGACAGACAATTGTGCTGCCACCTCAGCCATGGATGGGAATCCCTTTTATTTGTTGGTAATAATTAAAAACAGGGACTTATTACTAACCACAGCATTGCAACTGGTTGTGAGAGCTGCGTGACACCCCACATCCCAGCCCAGGTCTCATTTCTACCAGCCCTAATCTGCTCTAAAGGCAGATTGGGGCTGGTAGGAATAAGCCCTGGGCAGTGTCCCTATGCAGGTTGAGGTAGCACCTACTTGGGGGGGGGTGGGGATGGATGTGAGGATGGGACACGTTTTGTTTGAGTCATTCTTTTCCTTTTGGTGTTCGTTGCATTGTAGGTTTTTGAGTGAATTCCTGTTTTCCCCATCCTCCAACGCACCTTCCCTAGCAGCTGCAGGGATGGGGTGGGACAGCGGGTCACACACCCACTGGCAGCTCCATTTTGGCTCAGGGAAGGGCCAGGCTCACCCTCTGCCACCCCTTCCTGCCACACACCAGCCTTTGGGACATGCAGGTGGCTGCCCTAACCCTGAAATGCTTGGTGGGGTGGGCTCCGTGATGGGTTTTAGGCTGGGCCTGGTTGGTGAACGATATAAATATCCCCACGTAGCTGTAGGAGTGTCAGTGCTTGTAGAGCTGTATGCTTTGGGGCTTCCAGAAGGCTTCTGTACCTGACAAGTACAACAAGCGCTGGCTGGAGGTGTAGGTTTAGCTGATGTTATAGATACAACACAGTCACTGTGACTGGTTTGGCCAAGAGCACGCCATGCGGTTGAGCTTCATTCATAAGGGATTGGGTTTGAGTTTCAAATGTGTTTGTACTGCAGGTATGAGGGAGGCAGAGGCCTAGCTATTACTTTATTGGTCTGCACAGCAAAGGTTTGAGCATTTCTCCTCTGTTCTACCAGAGGAGATGTGTCTTTGGGCAGAGCAAATGTTATGGGGTTGGGGTTTGGCTGTTTTCTAAGAAGGGGTGGGGGGAGGGAGGGGGAGAACAAAACCCCATTTTTAACATTAGCAGTTTCTAGAATGTGCAATTTAAGGGAAGACAAGAACATGAGCAAAGTTGACACCAAAAACCAGTGCAGGTGGGAGGTGTCATCCCTGTGGTGATGGTCTGAGCTGGGGTTGATGGTACTCTTAACAAAGCAGGGAATTTAGGCCAACTTTGGCTGGCTTCCCTAGGTCACAGTGACCAGTGCTGTTGACTTGGTGTCTTTTCTGCCTTGTGCTCACCTCCGTGTAAGACTGAGCCTGATCTAATCTGGTAGGGTTTCAGAAATGAAAGCCAGAATAATGGATGTTGGCTAGAGGCCAGACAACACTACTAGACCCATCAGAACCCAGGAGTGGATAGATACAAGTCATGGATTTATGCAGATTTATTTACTTCTAGAAATATGGCACGTTCCACATTAATTTTACTGCTCTAAAGAGTTCCTGTCTTTTTATTTTCTTTTGTTTTTTAACCAGAATTGCCAATATAAATTTAGCCTCCAGTTAAAGAAATCCCCACAACCAGTCCTGCAGAACCTTCACATGCAAAGGTTTAACACATGGATGCTGAGGTCAGTGTTCTGCTTTTGCAGAATGGGAGGTTGAAAGGAAAGTCTTTGTCATTCCCAGTTCTGGGCAGTTAGCATTTGCTGTCAGCCTTTTCCTTCAAAAGCTTATTACAGGCCCCGAGGGGAACACACCTTAAATGTGAAACCAAGAGTTTACCTATTGTCCGGTTAATATTTTAACAATTTAAGAGGCCAAATTACCAGTCCTGTTACAGTGATAAAACCTGATAGTCCAAATTAATTCATTAATAAGGCAAAGCCTCAAGGATGCCACAAAAACTGTTATGCAGGAGATAACCTTGATGCCTGGGGTCAAGCTTTAGTGTCCCTCCAGGTCCTGAGGGCAGCTGCTTCAGTCTCCTGGAGCTGAGCTGGGGTTGGAGCAGCATCAGCAGCCTGAGGTCTGTGCAGGCAATGCCGGGGCTCTTCCCTCCCTTTGCCAGCAGGCACATGGTGTTGATGCTTCCCCTCTCCTTGGCACTGGGACCATTTGGATTTATCCACTACCTTTCCACATGCTCTGCCTGTCGCGCTGCACTGTGTAGGTTCCTGATTATCCAGTTATACTGTTCTCTTTGTTGCCCTGGACTGGTTTCCCTGACCTGCTGTGATCTAGTGGCCCCAGGGCTGTGCTTGGTCATGCCACTGAAATACTGAGTTCCCCCACATTGACTTGGTATTGCTCTGAACTAAAGCAAACCTAAAGCAAACCATAGTTACCTGACGGCTAGGCAACCGCTAGCACAGCTCAACAAGCTGAAGTCAAGCCCTGAGCCTGTGCTCAGGCTGGGGCTTTTCAGTGCTTCTACATGACATTTCCAGGGCCACTGCCTGCTGGAAAGCATAGTGACAAAGCTCCCCAGCCCTGTGGCAGTGCTGGATGAGGGCTACAGCCACGGCAGGGGGTGGTGGGTGCCATGGTTTGGTTGCGTGACTGAGGAGCTCTGGGGAGCAAGGGTGGATGGGAGGGAAAGTTTGCTTTGGCATTATCAACGTGGTGATTCGTGATGTCCTGGTTTGAAAAGGCCTGTACTTCGCAGGGATGAGGAGGGGGTGGTGGTCTAGGGACAAATAGGAACAAGGACCCCTGTCCCTGGAAAAGGGAGAACCAGAAAAAGTGGATTTCCAAGTGTCTCTTTCAGCCTGCTCTTTTGTGCCATAACGTGTATGTTTTAACTAAGGGCGAGTGTCTCAAAAGGCTTTGAGAGCACAGCTACTTATCATTTACAGATGACAAGCTGCCTGTTGTTTTCTGGTGGGCTTGGTAGAGGGTAAGGTATAGCAAAATATCTAAAGTCCACCTTTGCTTTAAACAAATGCATTTCTATCTGCAGGAATAAGAATTATTTCACTTATTGGCATAGCTGGACAGTTATCTATTTCTTTCTGTTACCAAGGTACTTGTAACTCTCTTGCACTGTTTATCTAAAGTTGGAATATGTTCTTTGAATCCTAGTATAAATAAAAAGGCTGGAGACTTACATCTGTATTTACAGGACAGTTTTACTTCTTCTACATGTAAGCTGAATTTGGCGTTTTCTTTCTCTGTTAAGAAGGCCAGGAGTCCCAAGGAATGAATGAAATCATGCTTTCAGCCACAAAGTCTGTAATGGACTGATATCAGCCCTGAACACAGGAAGGAATATAGGGTCATATGGATGTTTTGTGTGCAGAGACAAGGTGAACCTGACTTGAGTCACCAAAGTGCTATGCTAAATGTTCTCTTCCTCACAGAGAAGCGCAAGAAGTCATGGCATGATATGAGGAATCAGAAACACCCTTGGTAGTCGTCATGGCGAAGTGTTGTGCTAAGTGTTTACCATGGCCTTGTACTAGTGCAGGTGTTGGCAGGGTCTTAACCTGTGAGCAAAGCAGATGGCTGGGTCATTGCAGTGATGGGGATGTTTGACCTTGAGCTGTGCTTGAGACT
This sequence comes from Psittacus erithacus, assembly GCA_009867235.2. Taxonomy (NCBI): domain Eukaryota; kingdom Metazoa; phylum Chordata; class Aves; order Psittaciformes; family Psittacidae; genus Psittacus; species Psittacus erithacus. Next base: position 5,472 of record WYDI02022874.1, read on the forward strand.
ACAAGTCCACTGCAAGCAGGTAACCAGTAAACATCCATAGCCTCACAGTGCCTCCTGGGCTGGCAGAGCTTTTCTCCAGGCTGGTGCTGTGCCAAGGAAGCGATGAGGCAGAGAATCGAGCCCATGAGTGGTGATACCACACTGCAGGAGCAGACACCCTGCTCCTTTAAGGAGGCATCTCAGAGCTGGCATCTCTCTGGCAGGCTGTTGGCACAGGTGATGGCAGGTAAGCAGCATGTCAGTTTCCCTGCCCTCCATGTCGGAATAGAAGCTCATCCTCGTCCCTCCCAGCTGATTCCTTACTAGCTGGCACTGTATTTCACACCCGCCCTATTAGTGCATGTCCTGGTGCCGTGATTGCCCAGGTTTATCTTCATGCCAGCCACAAGTATTGGTCACAAGCTCCTTTTTTGTGTCATGGCCAGACAGAATACTGCCCAAGAGGCTCAGCCACATGCTCAATCCGCCAGGAAGTGACTGGTACCAGCACCAGCCCTGCAGCACCTGCCCGGTACTGGTTGATGTGGCCCTGCCCTTGCCCCATCCCCACCCACCCTGCACAGCTGCAGTGTGTGTCAGCATCCTCGTGCCCTGGCACCGCAGCAGCAATTTAGCTGAAGTCCAGCAAGATTAGCACTACCATATCTAGCCAGCCTGGTAAATCATTTTCTGGGCACTCAAATACGTTTTTGTTGTAGGTGAGGGGCCACTACATGATCCGGAGCTGAGCTGGAGGTGATCTGAGCCATATTGCATCATTGCACCAATCCTGACCCCAGCAGCAGCCTTCCTGTGAGGAAGAAGACAGGTTGGATGGGGCTTTGAGTAACACGGGCTAGAGGGGTAACCCCTGTCCATGCCTGTGGCAGGGGGTTGGAATTAGATGAGCTTCAAGGTCTCTTCCAACCCAAACCATTCTGTGATTCTATGAAGACAGGAGTTTTAGCTTCTTGTAAGAAGCCGCTGTAGAGCTAGGAACTGTTCAAATTCAATTGTCTCAGTGTTTTTAGCTTTTTAAATGCAGCTCTCAGTATCCAGCAGGCACTAGGACCTGCCTGAAGCTTTTATTCCCAAGCCTGTGCAGTGAGGATAAATATAGCAGAGCCCAGCATTCCTCAGGGCTGTGCAACTGTATACGTTGCGGCAGGCGGGGGGAGCCAGCATCCTGATCCCTGCCAGTACAGGGCTCAAACGCCGTGTGTCTGCGGGGCCATTGGCGAGCTGGTGCCGCTGCGGCCACAGCTGCCGATGCTGCAGCTCAGCCAGGTCACCACCTCGCTGCTCATCAGCAACGCGCGAGCAGCCTGCAACGAGGACCTGCTTGTGCAAGAGAGAGTCACCTTCTGCATTAATGTCACCAGGCAGCAGCCCTTCCCCAGCCTCCCACAGGTCCAGGGCATGCGTGTGCCTGTGTTCGATGACCCGGCTGAAGACCTGTACCAGTACTTTGACCAGTGCAGTGATGCTATAGAAGAGGCTGTGAGGAGTGGTGGGAAGTGCCTGGTTTACTGCAAGAACGGCCGCAGTCGATCCGCTGCTGTCTGCACTGCTTATCTGATGAGACACAGAAAGCTCCCGCTCAAGGATGCGTTCGAGGTATTGTACTGATAACCAGGTTTATACTTGGCCATGCTTTGCGTAAGAACTGCAGTGCTTACTGTAAGTAATGGTAATATCTCCTAGAATTGCTTTGATGCTCTCACCTGTTTATTGGCAGTTACACAGATATTCAACATTTGAAGAAAAATTACACTCTTAAGTTCTTTCACCCCCAATTGGGACAAATACACATTCAATGTGAGGCTTCTGGGACAAATATAATTACAAATGCAAACAGACTTTAAGCAAATATGGAAAGTTGGTTGTTCTGTGAACTTTTTTCCCCCATCATTTTCCTAGTCATGATAAGCGAAGTTAGAGATGTAAAGCAAATGAGGGAACTGCATGCAAGTATGCAGTTGTTCCTCAGGATTTGCTCTTACGTGACAGCTAACACGACAAAGAAACATCATCTGTTAGGCATCATAAATAGCTAGGGACAAGGTAGTGGTGAGTGATAGCATCTCAACTTCAGCAGGAAGCCTGTCCAATACATATGACTTGTGATCTACCTTCTAGTGCTCACCCATTTGGTAGGTACATCATTAAAGTTTCTCATGTAGATAACTGCTTTGTTTGGTGCTAGACAGAGGCGTGCAGATACACGACCAAGTTTCACACTATATTGAGCGTCCTGACACATGAGCAGTGTCACCGCACTGTGAAAGACATTCGCAGGTACCCCATGCCAGGAGATATAAGTCAGCTCACCAAAATATCTGTTTATTATCCCATAGCCAAATCAAAAGCCTTAGAGGAAAAAATCCATTTACATGCTACCTGCCCTTGCTTCTACAATGTCTCTCCTCTTTCCTAGACTGTGAAGACTGCCAGACCAGTAGCAGAACCCAATGCAGGATTTTGGTCTCAGCTGCAGAGATATGAAGAAGATTTGCAGATACCAAAGCAGTCTGACCACATGAGCAAAGGGCTTAAAAATAGCAGTGTGTGAAATGTTTTAAAGAGAAATGAGTAGCTTGCAATAGATTTAAACAAACAGGAAGAAAAACACTTCATATATCACCTGTACATAAAACACCTTCTTCCCCAAATTGAGCTGATGGTTCATTAAATTCATTCAGAGCATTACTGTTGAAGGTGCATGCAGAATAAGCAGGGAGAAACAGCAGAAACAGGAAATTGTTGGAAAGCATGTAAACAAACCAGAGAATGGCACGGTATCTTCAGCATTTATTTTCACCTGAATGACACTGAATGCAATAACATACTGAATGAATGAGTTAATTGCCACTGAATAGGGATTTTACTCTTGGTTTTTAACTAAACTGCTCAGTGACTTCACAATATACACTGTAGAGAGAACAGTATGCAGATGATGGTGAGGAGTTCAGCTCCCACCATGCCAGTTAAATGGCTTTTCAGCTTTTGAAATTATTCTCCAGAATATGAAAGGATTTATTTTAAAAACAACAGTTGATAGGGGAAGAAGACGACACTGGCAATCTGAAAGTAATCCTAACTTATTTATTAAGCCTAAAAGACTTGTCAGTGCCCAATTCATGCCTTAGTATGTCAGTTTACAAGTCAGCTGTATCTGCATGCAATCAACATGGCTAAATCATTTCTGCCTAAGACTGCTTGCAGATTGCCCTATGAAATTATCTATTAGGATACAAGGAGGCCACACAAAACTTCCAAATCAGACTACAGTTGTGTTCAGTATAAGTCAGTAAAAGCGGAAAGAAACACCAAGGCATTTTGATGAATTGTATTAATACATCTGTAATTTAAAAGGGACAAGTTATGAAACCTGTGAACCTGCAGTGTCAAATTCCATTGCACGTTGCTCAAAGCATCAACACAAAGTAAAGTGAGCTCACTGTCATCAGCCTGAGTGCTTACACAAGGCAAACACATGCTTCCAGTGATGGAGTGGTTTAAAGCAGAAATTCTAATGATGGGGAATCTAAGGCACAGGGGAATTACTTTGAGCAGACAATTCAGATGCAGTGGAAATTCGCAAAGTTAAAATAGGAATATTTTAAAAGCTGAAAACATAGAAATAAAAATTTAAAAATGGGGCTATGGTCTTCTTAGCTATCACAAAGCATTTTAGTACCAGGTGCTTTCTGCACTCCCAGCTGTGCCTGGTTCGTTCCACATCATATCCGTATTACATCTGATATCTGCATCACAACCAACAAGAACTTTGTTGCACATCTACAGACTTGGAGGTGAGTGGTTATTAGCGAATTTTTTGTACCTGTTTTAAATCTTGACCATCATACGGTCAATATGAATTTCAGATGGTACTTCTAGCCCAGGTTTATAGATTATACCCAGACAGGGTACCACTCATCAAAAAATGTTTCAGTCAGTCATCTGTGGAATAAAGTTTATTTCCTGTCCAAAGCTAAAGCTGCTGAACAAAAGCAGGAAGCTAAACATTAGTGCAAACCCAATCCCTTTCTAACTGGGAGGTGTATTAACTTGCAGTTAGCTACAGCATATCAATTCTACATTTTTGAGTAGCAACAGTTGCTCTGGATTGTCAGGATACACTGAACACTGAGGTTAACCTTTACCAGGTTCCTCGGCATGCAGAAAACCTTCATGCTGCAGAATTTCACATCACAGCATCTTCTGTAGAAACCTATTTACAATTTAAAACCATCTGGAAAACCATTCTTATTTACACTGAAAACCATACCTCCTCCTTCGTACTGCTCCAAATTAAGATGAAAGATTGAAACTTGGAACCAGAACCCTGGAAGTAGTTCACTTCTTTATTTGAGGTCATAACCTTCTAATGTTACAAGTGATATAAAAGGTAAGCTTAGACGTACTCCTTGTTGCTTATGACTGTCTCAGAGTTTTTGGTGTACATGTCCTGCTGAGGAGCCGCTTGGCCTGCTGAATAGGGGTATTTGTTGAAACTGTGAATTAAGAAGAAAGAGATACAAAATAATAGGTATTACACACGCGTCCACAGCTTCAGATACTTGGGAAGTTACTCATTTAGGTCTGTATCCAGCCTACCGACAGCACATACTTCAGGAAGGGGTAGAAATTAGAGGCCTATTTTTCTCATCAGTCTTGCACCTAAGGGCAAAGAGATGGGCTATTTGACAGACAGCGCAGCCATCTGTCTCGTAACCGGAAACACACTCTGGATTCCTAACTCAGTGTGCTCTTACTCAAGGCATTTTAGTCAAGTCCCTAAAGCAGAAGAGAACCTAGACCTTAATGTCTTTGTGTAAACTGCAGTTTTTAATACAGGAATCAAGATGATGAGAAAGGAAAACAGAAGTCTCTTTAGCCAACCCCTTCATCTGTCATTTGTCATATTGAACTTCTATTATTCCACTCATCAGTTTTACCTGATTTTCAAGATACTTCAGGATATTTGGTACTTTGTATGGTGAGCAAGATCTAAAGTCCAGCGTGGCTGACAAAATATTACTGTAAAACTTAAATGGCTTCAAATTAGGCAATGGAGCATCGGAGGAACACTCTCACTTATCATCTGTTTTGACATAACTTTCCTATATTCTTAAGTAGCAAGGAGCATGCTTCTTCCTTCCATGTTACCATCCTTCCAAGCTTAGCCAGTACAGCCTCCAAGCCATCTGGGTTCTTCTGAGTAGACATGGACCTCTGCTTTTTTCAACAATTTCATTCCCTCTCCTTCAGAAAGGGACTTTCTGTGAATTATTATGTGTGAATAGTTTAAGATTGGATTAAAAAATAAATCCAGGCAAGGTCTGGAGGCCAGAAATACTCAACTTGTCTATTTGATGTCTTGTTAAACATTTCCATAGGGAACAAGAAAAACATCATATGCATCTAATGATCACTTGGATCTCCCTTGGGGAGGAAATGCCGTTACACTTTCTGCAAAGTAAATGGTGTTTGAATATTTTAATGCTAGTGAGTATTACAGAGAAACTTGATTGTAATACAGTATATTCTTTGATATCATTTTCTTTTGGCAATAGATAGTTCTCTCTTTCACTGCACATCATCATGTAGATCTTGGAACCATTAGCAGTACCCAGATTTACCAAATACTAGTTCTAGGTGACCAGTGATGGCAAAGCATCCACAAGTACACTATCTGGAAGGTACAAGTATTTGGTACAGCATTCCCTGCCGTCACCAGTCTGTGACATGCCATAACACCATAATAGGTACAATTTCCTGTTTGTGCTTTCTATGGCTACAGAAAGCCATAGTGAGAGTGAGAGGGAGAGAATCGTATACAGTAAACAATGGTTTATAATTGGCAACTGCTATTTCAACTGCCAAATCCCCTATTACCTGTAATCCTGGTTTTTCTTCCCTTTGCATGAACAGGTCAGTAAGATCCCACCAAGCATACAAAGAACAGATCCAGCCCAGCCTAAGTACAGAGCATCTCCTAGTTCATACCTGAAATATGAAAGATTTTATGGAAACAGCGTGTAACAGGGTCACAAAGCCATTATTTTAGACTGAGCTATAAGGTAGGCAAATCATGCAAGCAAGTTCTAGTCTGCATAGAAAGCAGCTAACTGAAAGCTTACTGCAACAGATAACAGAGGAGAACAGATCTCGCTTTGTGTCAGTGTTCCGTCAAACTCTTACGTGTATTTTTAAGTGCTCTGCCAAATTAGTGGCAGGATGTACTAAGCAACACGAAGATAAGTAGCAATGAATACTTGCGTATATTTAATAAATTGTTGATAATAAATGATGATAATATACCTTCTGGGCAGTCCACAACACTTACTTTGCCCTTGTATTGGCTGTGCCACTAAAGTGATTTTGTGAAACTCAATGATCTAGACCTTTCTGTCTGTGTCATAAAAAAAAGGCTAACCATCAAAATCAGTTTTCTGTGGACATGAAACTAGATCACCTACAAGTGGCTACTTGTATAGTTTTCAGATTTATGTATCCTAAAGAATATTTAGCACTCTCTGTGGTTATATGGCTGAAATATGTTTATGGATAGTCCCAAGCTGAAAAGGAATAGTTCCCCATTTTACTCTACAAAACTAAACCTCTGAGGTGACCCCCTAGCCCAGTCCAAGAAATTCACTGATGATGAATTTGACCCAAAGATTACGCACGACTCAGCCTGGCCAAGTCTGGCAGGAGTTTCACATAAAGAAGAAAACAAGTTTCTATATTTAGACAAAGACTATATCCACAATATGGCTGTACCATGTGCTCTGAGACACCTAATACAAGGGCAAAATAAGTGTCATAGACTGTGTAGAAAGTATTTTGAAGCCAGATATGTGTGAGGCTTTTCCACTTGTAAACAGAAAGTCATTATTTAGAAGTGTCCAAGTTTCTGACTCAGAATTAATTGCTAACAGGAAGGTTTACACGGGTTCGTTGTTCTCTGTGTTCTCATCCCACGTTGGAACCACAAGGTGTCCGCTGTTTTAGGCACTCTCCGAACATGGAGCAAGCAGATAATAATTATCTCAAAAAAGCAGGAGTGCAAGTTGTTGGAGAAATAATAAGGAACAATCAGAGAGTGCTGCCCAGTGCATGCCATCGCCTCTGCTCACCAGCCACCTACAGACAGGAATGCTGTAGATGTCATTCATACCAAAGCAAAGTACATTGGAGGGATCTGTAGAACTTGGGTTGCCCTCACAGGTGTATGAGAAATTCCCTCAAGAGTCAGTGGAGGTTAACTTTACTGATTTGCTGAAGTCAGGACAAAAAAATGCAATCTGGAAAAACAGATTTGCTGGTCTCTTAAAGGTGAAGATCAATACTGATCTGCAACTGGTTTTAAACCTGTCTCACAGAGTCCAAGGGGCACAAACTTCCTCAAGAGCATGCCTGGCTTTACCAATTATCAAAGTTAATTCACAGGAACCTCTTAGTGAATCGATAGCATTAAACATGAAGTTTAGATATTAGAAAAGAAGAGATTTCTTTAGCTACTGAATGCAAACAACCTGGTAACTGATTAACATGCATCAATGTCGAAGCCCCAGTGCCATAGCAGATAACTATAAAACTCACTAACTATCCCACTAACTGAAATTCCTTATCAACAGTCGTTTCAGTCCTCTAATGTATTTATTACCCTTCGTATAATTCCCTCAAGGGAACATAAAACAACAACAAGTATTCACAAGTGCAATTTCTTTGTAAGTGCTTGTTTGAAAACACAAGGAAAACTGACGAACATCCAAAGCAATTGCTTAAAGTACTCTGATTCATAGCAAAGCACTTCACCTCTGACTTCCCTGAACTGGTTCTCCATAGGAAGCTTACAAAACACTTCAAATATGATCCTAGCAACTAAAGACTGATAGCTTACTGATTGAAAAATTATGTACTTGGTAGAGGTCCTGGCAAATGATTAATGTCCCCTTTTCCCCAAACCTGCTCTCTTGTGTTCCATACACAACATATTGTTTCCCTCTTCCTTTTTCCCCCCTCTTTGAAAGAGAGGCCAGGTCACCTCTACCCTTGTTCCTCATTGCTAAATACAGCCCCTAGATAAGGTGCCATAAGCAGGCATTTGGTTTTCAGGACAGTTTTTATATCAGAGAAGAATCAGGGCTTTTATGCCTTGAAACGTCTTTGCGTGCAACTGTGCAAGCTAAAAGTCTCACAGATTTTGCCTCATTTTAATTCATGAGGCAAACAAATGTTGAGCTGTTAATATAGGGTGAATTTTTTACTTCTTTCAGACAAGCAGCACACTACAGGGATGTTTCTCAGCTGTCTGCGGGTCACTATTATGCAGTTCAAGCTGGTTTCTCTAAGCCTTCATAGTTGCTTGTACATCTGAGGCATTCTATTCTAGCCATAGCTAGAATTCTGTACCTCTTTTGGTCTAAATGCTGCAGAAAATGAAGAGTTTAACTTTTCTTCTCCATAGCACTGAGATGTGAGCTTAATGGTACAGAAGCCCCACAGATGTGGGGTTGATATTCCCCACACATTCATTAAACTTTCTAGAAGAGAACTCTCCTCCCTCCCCACCAACATCTCTGGAGTGAAAAGATTTCCCAAAGACAAATCTTTCCTCTCGTAGGATTGGATAACAGGATGCATCCAGGTTCTGAAACTCTGGAGCAGCTAAGGTTAGTGCAGCCATCTGTAACACATCATGCAGTTTGGTATGAGCGACCTAAAGACTTACTTGGTTCCAGCATACAGTGGGTCAAAAAACTGAGCAGTAATCATCGCAGCATACCAAGAAACAGCCACCATGGAACAGAGACCTGCCAAAGTTTAAAAAGCACACAGGTGAACTATTCTAATGGCTCTGACAGCTTTAAAGCAAGAACGTTTCATTTTATTTAGCTGTGAAAGCAATATAAAACGTGAAAGCATTCTCGTTTCAGCCTCAATATTACCTCCTAAAATAAAGAGAAATCCTCCTGTGACAGCAAACTTCATTTTTCCATCTTCATCGCTCAACCCAATCTTTGTGCACTTCAAACCAAGCAGTGAGAGTACTGCAGCTATGAATCCCAAAAGGATGGAAGCAATCATCAAGGCACGGCATGCCTGAATATAAGCTAAGGAAGAAAAAGAGGAAACAAATCAGGATCCATACAGAAATTAAACAAATTTTGTGCTGAAAAAAACCAGAAGTTTTTAGGGGAGTGACAAAATAAACAGAAACAGTAATGAAGGGAATCTTCTCCTTATTATTTGGTTCAAAGAAGCATCCAAACCCTAGAATGTTTAGCCTTTAAGGTTTCAGAGTTGAACTATACTTAGACTTTATAAACTCAGTGAATCTTCTTGGGCCTTTAGTAAAGCTTCTCGGGTTTAGTAAAACCTGAAACATCATTATAGCAAGCCCTTCATAGCTTACATCTTGTAGGTCTTGTGAAAATGTGTAGCAGTGTATATGGTCATTTACAGGAGCAGAAGTAAGCTTCCTGCTCAGAAGTCCTGGTGACTTCCTTACACCTATACTGCTGAGCACACAGGACACCTCTGAACTCCAGGTCCTAGCCAAGGTGTGCAGGGCTCTGGCAGTAGAGAGGAATTGGAAAAATGCGCCAACTTTGCTACTTCCAGTGAGAGATGGAAAGAAAGTGCTCGAGTTAGCAGTGCACTTTAAACGCTGAGTCGAGGTAATGGTCAGGAGACAAGCAGAACCAAGAGCTGCAGCACTCCTCTGTAAGACATACTCCTGCAGGGAGGTTACATGGGCACGTTTGGGAAGTTGGTATGCTCGTGATTCTGCATCGCTTAAGCTTCCAGTCTTCACATTTAGGTATCAATTGCACAAAACCTGGGCAGATTGTTATCCAGCCTAAGTAGGAAGGTCAGATGGGGACTCTGGGCTCCTTTAAAATGGCACCCTGGATTTGGCAGTTTCCCGATCAAATGGCACTTTGGCACCTTTCTAATGAGATAAACATGCCAAGTGTCACCAATCCGGCAGGTTTTGCCTGCTAACTTCATTGGACTCTGTGATCTTAAAGGATCTTTTCTAATCCAAATGATGCTATGGTTCTAACCAAGCATCAAAAGTGTCAGTCACATCACTGATGGTAGCATTCAAGCTCTTGCTCCCTGATCACCTCCATGTCCTCTGTGATAACCTGCTCTCTAGCTCTGTAATGGAGTGAGCCCATAACCCTCCAGAGAACAAAAGTCAGACCCAGAAACAGGAGGTGAAGTGATGGATTCACGCTCAGACTTACTTAGTGGGCTTATAGCTTTATGTGGTATAAGAGTATTGGTCCTGCAAGCATTAGTTATCAAACACAGGAATAAGCAGTCATGAGACAAATACACAGAGGATAACATCATTCGAGGAATTAATGTCTTGTTAAGCACTAATTTTAAAATTTTTTGGGAAAAAAATACAGAGTAATGGAAGTGAAAAGACCCTTCAAAGTACCATGAACAGTTCAAGATTTCTTCTTGCAGAAGATACTATTACGACAAGCACTCAACTCTGGCACTGCTTTCTAGTCTGGGATCTTACACCATGGCAGCAGGAATCCAGCAACTTCACCTTTCAGGTCTTTGGGAGTCAGTATTAGATGGGATGGGATGCATTAGATGTGGTGCAGTATTAGATGGGATTTCGTGTATGTTTTCAAGACACAAAAGCTCACCCTCAAGCTAAATGCTTGCAAGCCAATAGCTGTATTATTTTAAGAGAACAGATTTCATACCATATCCAACGGCCAATAGCTGTATTATTTTAACAGATTTCATACCGTATCCTCTTAGTACCACAATACGTAACTTCAAGAGCTTTGGCTTAGGAGCTTACTTCACAAGCCAGAAAGCTCAATTTTTTGTTGCCTTTATCTTAAAAATGAGCTTACTGGAAAAGATACAAAGTCTGCTTACCAGTCAATACTATTTTTAAGAAATTATCGCAAAATCCATCCATAGGAAGAAATACCTGTAGAACCTTTAGATAGGGGGGCTGGGGAGGAAAGAGAGTTTAGAAAGCATTTGGCAGCTAACTAATTGCTTTATATGAAATGCTTGATCTAGTTGTAACTAAACCATTTATGGTTTCAGTCTTATGCAGTATTGCTTTTAGAAAGGCCCTCACTTCAAACATTTGTGATTCGGGCTAATGGCTTGCTGAACTCAAAAGCTTTAAAAGAACCAAGGCTGGTATTTTCCATGCACGCAACAGAATCCATATCATGTAGCACAGCTGCCAATAAGGAAACCTTCATGGAAAGTCTTTATGGTCCTTCTGATGAGAGTTAACAAAGACACTTTTGTTTCTTCTTCTTTTTTATCCTCCTGACAATCCCTGGCATCTTCTGCTGCAGCAATTCCAGCTAAGTTTCTAAACAGCAATTTGAAACACACCTAAACTGACCACGATAATTTTTACCCTGCCTTGACCCATACCTGCAAGTTCTACAGACATTTCTTGGAGGTCTCAGCCCTCATTGCTACTAACCGCACTTACTTCCTCTTTCCTGGTTTGCCCAGATGTGCTCATGACTTTTTCTACAGTTCAGTGTCTTCTAAATTACTTCTTTTTCAGGTTTCCTTTCTAAAACCTTTTTTTCTTAACGTTCTGCAAGCTGCTTTTCCATTCCACCTCCCCCTGCCTGTACCCCTCGAATACACTGCCATCTTCTCAACAGTGTAACTGATCTCCTCTTCAACAGATCAGATTTAATCTTCACAAATTCACTTTCAGACCCTGGCCAATTCATTTACTTTCTGTCTGGCCCTGGTTTTTAATGTTCTGCTGGTTCCGTGTTGTTATCTGCAGTTTTCCAGGAGCCTTGCTGTTGCTTGCCTTTATTTCTCCTTTGCTTTAGCACACTCATGGTGCTCTTTGCTGATCCTACTCCCAGCCTCCATTTCTTTAAACCCACTTTTAACTCAGCAGCTCCAAGATGCTGACCCTATGTGGCCCCATGGCCCGCGTCTGCACAGGTGGGAGCTCTATGACACTCTCAGAGACAACACCCCATGTAAATACATCAAAGACAAGATGCTGTCTAGAGTCAGTAGCAGTAAGTTGTGCACCAGCCTTTGAAGTGGTTTATACATGACCCAAATGAACGCTCATGTAAGGACATGACCCTGTAAATAGAGTTATGTTCCTTTTCGTTCACACAGGCATTTTAAAACCAATTATTAGATAGCACTGAAAGATGGAAAGAACAGATTATTCCCTAAATACTGGGCACAGACAGTTTCAGAGAATTGCTGTGGTAGTGTCAGAGGTGGTCAGCAACATAGCTGTATTTCAGACTGAGAGGGAAAGTTCATTTAAGACCTTCTCTCCACTAATCCTATGCTACACTCTCTTCAGATTATGAGTAACCTCCTACCTGTTTAGTTTAGCTACCTCCCAGTGTAAATTCAACTATGCAGGAAGGCATTTTTATTCTGGGATAAGTATCTACATGCTGAGTTTTTCAAGATTAATAAAAACAACTTTCCTGCCTATAAACATGCCTACTATTCATGGAATAGTGCTTTAGCTGAGCATTTGAGGACCATCCACAATTCTGCTGAGGACTGATACAGGACAGCAGATCTGAACATCCTGATATTTAGAACCACATCCAAGAATACATTAGTTAACAAGTCCTGAAGTATATTAATTTATAACGTACACTCATTGTATATTTTACAATATATTTATAACATACTCATAGTATTTCTTGCATTATCTATGATTTTTAGTCTCAACACACAAAACCGCACTACCACTTCTTAGCTGTAATTTTTATGTGCAAAAACTCTAGCTACAGTACATTAGCTATCAAGTATTGCAAAAGAAGCCCTATGCAGTAATTCCAAATAAACATGGAACTGTCATAGAAGATGTGTTAAAAGATGTCTCCTGGTAGTTCTTCCCACAAGATGCTAGAACAGAGATTAGACCATATTTTAAATGTTTGATCAAGTGATTTCATTTGCCTTATTTTATAGCCATTCTCAATGTGCCTGACACATTCTGCCACATAAGAGGTTCTTATTACTTCAACCCACAAAGTCCTTCTTGGCCAGTTATTTTCCAGTACTCCCAGATTAACAGTCAAAAGCCTTAATGCTTTTTTACCAGCAAATTTTCAAGCAGTATGAACACGAATGCACAAAGTCACATACCAGGCAATGCAAGCAGAGAGTCAAATTCTCTGCAGTTTGATACTCCAGTGCTGTCTTTTGCACAGCTCTTCCACAGGTTTTCAAACAACGTGGTCGTTGTGATCACGCTGCCATATATACTGGAGACTTTCCAGTAATTATTTGGCAAAGTAGCTCCAATAGTTGCCAACCCACCCAAGCACAAAACAAAACTAACAATTTCCAGCGTAGAAGTCATCCTTGTGAGTAGTAACAGTTGAATATCCTTATAATTAGATTAGGATCAAGTGAAGCCTTCAGAAGCCTCCTTGCTGTTTAATCTCTGGGTTTCACTCCAAAATGAGGCTACCTTTGCTCTTTGCTCAACCCCAGATAAGGCTTACAGTGCATGACAATAAGTGGGAGCAGTTCATGATAAAGATATTAACATTTAACAAAAAAATGACAAGACTCGTTCCTTTTTTCTAATAAGAAGTGACAAAATGAGCCTATTCTTGCCTTAGCCTTAAAGCCCAGTCAGTATTTCTACAAACTACCTTGTAACAGGGATAGTATTGGTAAATGCCTTATTTCTGTTTCTCCTCTGAAGTCAACTAGGGTTTACACAAGATTCAAATGGTTTTGCATTTTATTATTGCTCTCAAATCAAAAAGCCTTACTGTGTTATATTCTTGATGACTCAAGCATTAAAAAAGCTTGACAACAGGAACTTTATGCTGTTACTATAAAATTTAACAGAAGAAACTCTTTTTGGAGTTTCAGTCATGGGTGATCCATTGCAACTCTACTGCCAGCTTCTTTCAGGAAGGATTCTTCTGTGGGTGAGTGGTTTCCATTAATACTTTACAGTCTGTTGATCTACTGTTAAACACATTTGATCTTAAAAATAGTCCTGCTTGCACTGGGATACAATTATAATAATGTATATTTCACAGAAATGAAACAGAAGGGAACAAATGAGCCACTGTGACAGACTCATCTTGAAAGGAATAAAATGATGAAGGAAAACAGCTAGCTGAAAAGTCATAAATATCAGCTGCTTGCATCTGTTTGTCAGAATATCGTGATATTAAAACAAAATGGATCTATTCTAGGCAGAGTAGAAGCATGTTAAGTTTGGTTTGCTTGCTTCTTGACTAAACAAACCCATAGACTCGCTTCACATCACCCACTGATGTTAATACCTTCACCGGTTTGTGTATCCAAACAGGGTTAACCATCTCTTGCAGTAATAATCTGCTCTTATCTCCAGGAAATGGAGTCACAGTTTCTTCATAAAATAGTCCCGCTGTGATGCAACATTGTAAGAAATTCACAGCACTTACATAAAGGCTACCACATGAATTAGCCACTGAATCACAGCGTGCCCGTAACAGATACATGGGGTTTCTTCCACAGTGCACAGTCAGCTTGAGCTGATGCTGTATGTTGGTGGGTTCATGCTACCTTGACAGTCAAGAGGATCATTGCTGTTGATATAAATAAGAGCAGCTGTGCAAGCACAGCCAGTGTGATCCTGTGCAGCTCTATAGTTGCAAACTATTGAAAAAACTAGATGGTATGTGGTAAGAACTGGTCTTCTCTGGTGACTTGGAATCATTTGTTCTGGGCTCCTGCTGCAACAGAGTTAACCTATTTGAAGAACTGGCATATTCTTGCACGGGAATCACTGCCTGGTTACTTGGTTTTAGAAAATCTTCCTGGTTTCTATTATCCCAAATATATTCGTGGCTTTTAAGCAGGTTAAAAAATAAGCTGAATCTTGAGAGCTAAACTCTCACATTTTAGTGATCTGCCATACGCAGCTCTGACTTCAGTGGAGTCTGTGTTTATATCAAGAAAAACAAGTGTTCATAACCTGTGAGAGATGGCACTTGAAAGTTTTGAGCTCTGCACATAGAGACTAAGTCAGCTGGAAAGAGTCCAAACAAACAGCAATGACAGTAATCAAGGATCTATAAAGCAAGGTAGGCTTGAAGAAATGATTCCATGATACAACTCATGAAGTGACTGCACGACGCTGAAAGTTGTAAAAGAATAAACACAAAGTTGTTTTGAGCACAAAGCTTAAGAAAACACCAGGTTTTAAAGGGTATACTGTTACTGTGCCAGCACTCAGTTTCCTGAGGAAAGGTATTTAGTGTCAGTCCTTCCTGGTCCTTTACTGTAGTGTTCACAGAAAGATATTTTTACATCTAGAACAACCTAAGCAGATAATTTTCAGTCCCTATAAAGACAAATCTTCTATTTGCTTGTAAACTACCTTGCTAGCACAGCCTATCTCAGAAAACCCCAAAGAATCAGTGCCACAGATGCTTTTTAATTTAAGCTGGCCACTTCTGAGAAATCCCAGAACAAATACACAGATTCAGCACCAAGTATCAAATAAGTTCTGGAGCATATAAGAAGTTCTGACTCACACCAAGGCACAAAAAAGCACCAGTATTCATTGACCTATGATCTGCTTTTAGTTAGGAATTAGGCCAAGTAAAAGCATGCTAGTTCTTCCAAAACAATAATAATAAATAAGAAATAAATAATTATCATAATTATAATAATGAATAAACAAAATCATCTTAGATTCATTGTGTATCTATGTGCACACAACAAAGATGGCAACAAAGCCACATCAGTTACTGAGCTAAATCACAGCATGAAGCCTACAGATTTCACTGGGGCCCTTTAATCTGTCTTCAGGTACTACAGGACAAATCCTGTTCATACTAGACCCTCTGTGACCACTACAGTATATGCTGCCCCACCACTCTAGCATGCTGTCCAGAAGGAAGGACAGGTTTTTGTCTGGGTTTTATCTACATATGCCATGCAGACTTACTGTCTGAACTCAACATGTAGAGAAATTTCTTGCACTGAAGTGATCTGACAGCAGTCACTGCGCAGTCCATCCAAAGGCCTTCAGAAATCCAGTCTGTAGTAACTAGCACTGTTCCAATGTCTGAAATCTTCCATCTGCTGGACATGGTAGTAACAAGTAAAATGGTGAATCCTGATAAAGCCAGCAGCAAGGCACAAATCTGTAGACAAGATGATGCCATTCTTCTGACAGAAGCTGTTCCCAAAGAAGCCTTCCCAAAGTCCTGATCTTAGAAACCTGTTGGATGAATTTATACACGCAGAGGAGCTGAAGTTATCTTTACACAAGCCAGAGCTTTGTGAAAACATCATAAAGATGGCCACCTACGAACTAATTCATTACATAATGGAATTATTGAAATGGAATCTAAATCTCCTTAAATAGTTAGAATACCTAAATATTCATGACATCGGAGCATTTTCCTAGGAATACTTTTATTACTCTACATGTTTACTGTGTAAAATACTGACAGAGCAAAACCAGAGAACCCAGCTGAGGAAGGAATTCTCTAATTTGAATTTGCAATGTTTCATCCATTCTTTACTTGTTTGCCAACTCAAAACTCTTACAAAATTAAAACTGTAACATGCTTTAATAAGTTATTAATTTCCTCATTGCAGTGCCCAGCAATACAAATGGAAAACAAACGTGGATACTCACGTTTATGGTATGCTTCTAATGCATTTCATCTACCTTCCTGCTAGACACTAGTGTCAGCACTTTGTGAAAACGAGTTTGATCAAACAAGTGAGGGGTTTATACCCTTTAGAACCTTTCTCCCTCACTCTAAAAATCAAGGACCCGGGGCCAAAGCTCTGCCCAACTGTTGCACAAGAGCTCAGACTTGGCTTTTAACTACAGAAATGGACAACTCAAACAAGATTACAACAAAATCATGTATATTAGTACCAAAGGGGCTCAGCTGAACCTGCAACCATTGGCATAGAATTTGCTTCATTAGTGCCACTGAGCTGCTCACACCCCACTGGACTCCAAAGCACTGGAGAAAGCTATTCCCATTTTCACAATGATTGTTTTGCTTGAGAGTTTTGTTGCACTTTTCCCCAAGGCACTGTTTTCATGGACGGAGGCCTGGGTCCACATAAGCCAGGCAGCAACTAGAGGAGGCAGGTTTTGTTTTAGGATGCAGCCCACGCTGTGAAGGAATAGGCAAGCTTCTTGCACTAAAAAAGAAGGATTGGAGCCTCATCCCATACTCATGCATTTTAAATGGCTGCAAGTCTGGGAATTTGCAAAGAAAAGAAGGATTAAGTTTATATCACTTTTTAAAATGCGTGTATTCCACTGCAAAAGTTTAATCTCACATTGAGAAGGGAGCATCTGTCTCTCAAGTGATTGGGTTACCTCTTCAAAACACAGTCAGCTGTCAAAGAATATCTGTAATAAATAATCCATTTAAATGAAGCAGGCAAATAATCCAAACAAATGTTTCTTACCTATTACATCGATATCACCTGTACAGCAATGCATTCCTGTCAGTAAGGAGAAGAAAAGAAACCCAGATGCTCTGCACCATCACTGTGGGTGGGACATACGCCAAAAGTTGTAAATGCAAACTTCTCATTAACATACAGTAATTAAAAATATCATAGGTTTCAAAGTGAAGCTTGGAAACTACATTTCACAAATACAGACTCATAGAAACATAGGACGATTGAGGCTGGAAAGGACCTTTTTGTTTTCCAGGTCTTCTGAAGACAAGTGTGCAAAGAAAACATGTATTACTTAGAAAGCGAAGCATGAAGTGCTGGTATTTGAATCCTTTGAGGCCAGGGAGCGGATCTGGTGTCTCAGAGAGGATTGGGAGCCCAGTGATGGGTCACATATAAATAGACCACAGAAGGCAGGAGCAGAGAGCCCTAGAAACTTTCCTTAAATGCAGTGGATAAAAATAAGGGCTATTAGGAGTGGGGGGGGTGGGGAAAATGTTTTTATGTTTGTTATATTTCCCTGGCAGCACCTAAGCCCTGCAGTGAGTAACCAGTGCAGAAAGACACCAGCCCAGTGGGTCACATGAACAAACAAAACTGTTTGTGATTTCAGGTATGCCCTGAAGCAGGGCAGACCTCCCGGACTCCTGGCCAAAGCTGGCTCTGAGCTGCAACCGCTTTGCTGCTGTTGTTTCTCCTGTCTTCCTCTGCCCCAAGGAGCCACTGTCATTCATCCCTTCCTGACCCTGCTGCTATCATGCTAACCCCATGGAACTCTCCAGATGAAAGCTTATTCCTTCTGGGCACCAGTCATGCAGAAGATTGCAATCCCCATGTGATGGCGGTAAAAGTAATGCCTCTGAAAAGCATCCCTTTAACAAGGTGAGAGTTCACTAACAGAAACTATCTGCAAAAGAAAAGATTTCAGAAGCAAACAGCTTGCTACTGCAACCAACACCACCTTCATCCTCCTCTTCCAACCTGCAACACGTACACCCTGCCCTTCACAACTGGGCTGTAGTAGCTGCCATACACTGCAGTGTTTATAGCTTTGAGATGGTGGTACAGCCAATAGCAAATATGCTTTGCAACTGCCCAAAGGAGAATGACCATAAACCAAACCCAAATAAATCCATAAGGCCCAGAGCATCATCCCTCTCAAGTTGCACACATAGGCTATATAAAATGAAGGGCTGTAATGTGATAAACACAAGCCCTGAGGAAGCAAAAAGATCACCTGAACATTAAAAACAGCACAACCAAAATGTATGTGGTTTGAACACAGGACAGGAAGGGTTAACAAAGAGAAATATTTAAGTCACTTAAACAAACAAATCACTCCTGATAAGGTCTCTGGAAGCAAAAAATGAGTGAAAAAGTGTCTAAAATGCAAAATGGAATAAGTCTTGTACATTTTGTTACATAGAGCAAGAGAGACAGAGCACTGATTACAACCCTGGTTTCATGTACATGTATGTATATACATTTTTAAACCAGCAATATATGCCTTTGAACCTCCCTGTCGTTTCTTAGGCCCAGCAAATGCTGAGGCTGATCCATGGCCATCAGTGCAATCAGGAAGAGATAAAATGCAGATTTAAATATAGTCCTAAACCACTTACAGCAGCGTCCCACTACAAGGTTATAGAGGTTTTCTCAGGTCAAAGCCTGCCCTTGAGTTGAGAAAGCAAACCCTTTCACTACTTGCTAAACACTTCCAAACAATTTAACTTTGTAACCATGCTATTGGAGTTGCTGAAACTTACTAATAGTTTTATCAGGCTTACAGCCACCTGCACTTTCAATCACAGAATCATAGAATCACAGAATGGTATGGGTTGGAAGGGACTTTGAAGCTCTTCCAGTGGCAGGGGGTTGGAACTGGATGAGCTTTAAGGTCCCTTTCAACCCAAACTATCCTGTGCTTCTATGTATGATTCTGTGCTGTGCAGGGCCCATCAGGAAGTCTGACGTCCACTTTAGAAGAAATTGGATTGACCTT